>JXSR01S015006.1:14469-26687 GCA_000969725.1 Ophiothrix spiculata | reverse complement strand
TTGTAACATTTTGTTGTATTCTATATAGGGATGGACATTCAACAGGCCTCATTGGCCTTCTGGTCCTTTCCTCCATAAGTTTGTTTTGTTTTGTTTTTTATATTATTTTGATGCTGTTTTATGAATGTTTATGTTATGGAAATAAAAGAATCTGAATCTGAGAATCTGAAATCAGTCGTTGTTAGCTAAAGTATACTTGGTTGGATGCATTCAATTAAAGAAATCAGTGCTGAGGTATTTTGCCCAAAGGCATTTTTATTACGACCGACGGAAAATCAACCAAAAATATATGATTTTTTTTAAAATTCAACACTCTTTTTTTCAAATATTGTTTTAGCAGTTTTAATCTTTCACGTATTACGATCATTTTCAGACCATATTCAACAGTTTCGATAACATAGCATAACAAATTAATCTATTTACAGAATGTCAAGTTTGATAAAATTCCTTTAATTATCAGAGAAAGCCAAAAAAGATGCTTATTCCCGTTGGGGTCCATTTCATATAGATAATAATATTATTTTGATGTTGCCTATTACCTATGTTTCCTAGGATTCGTTGAATTGGTTTTTGAGACCGGTAGAATTTATATTTGTTCATATCATATTTTCGATTCAGATCCGATAAGCTTAATAAATCTGTCTGATCCCAATACTTCAAATCAGATCGGCCAGACACTATTAAATATTCAAAAGAAATCGTCGTCCTTTGGAGGGGACGTAAATCCGACGGTCGCATGTACAGAAGAGTCATGACTGTACGTGCAGTCCGTATCGTACAGATTTGGGTATTCTACCCTAATTGTTTCCGACCTCCTTTCGGTCAAATTCTGGACTTCAAAATCTATAATGTTATAATAAAACAAATAAAAATAAAAATGTCGGTGCATATATAGCGCTTTTCCAGAATTGATCAAAGCGCTTTACATTTATTCCGTTACCAATAGAATACAACCAACTTACGCGGCTGCCTTACAATCACGGCGCCTATTGAGTATATTCCTAGTAACTACCCATGATAACGCTTGGGTCGACAAAGTAATTAGGATTAAATGTCTTGCCCAAGGACATAACCCGTTGGCCGTAGCGGGGCTCGAACTCACGACCTACTGATTCGCAGCCCTGCTCTGTTCCACTAGACCACACGAGCTCCACAATAAGGTCAGTAATTGGAAGGGAAAAAATGACGTCATCTCAGTTTGCGATTAGTACAATGATTTTCCACCAATTCTAAAGAATATACCCAATATGCACTGACTAAGGTATCTTCTTTTACAAATCCAAGTGAGAGATTAAAATACACTTAACAATTTTTAAAATACAGGTATTCCAGGAAATATTGTGACCACACAAAAATGGGTTCAATAGGCTTCAGCCAGGAAACAATCATAGGCAATAAAGAGGACTAAATAAACAACAAAACTATTCCTGCTGTAAGAATATCTCTTTGTGTTGTACAGCTTGCTTTGTTGGTTTCAGCTTACTCTATTATTTTGTGTTTGGTTCATACAATGGAAGACCATCTACAGAGTTTTTAAACTATATATATTCATGCAAACGAGTGAAGTGTTATCTTACATACAGCCGTACGAAAGTCCGGTATTCAAAAGAACATCGTCTATTGGGCAGGTGTTCCACTTTCATTATATGTAACAAGATCCTTTTGAGGAAAGTGGCTCCAATTTGGCTCTTTCTTTTACATAAAAGGGATTTCACTGACCAGTACTAGTTCCAATTAAGATTATGTGAAGTCAAATTATGGAGTAATCTAAGTAATGAAACAAGATATATACACTGGGGTTAATTACGTTATATCTTATAAGATGTGGGTGCTTAGAACAAGACAGAATTCGACATGAGTATCCATATCACCCTGGCTAGCTGGCATGGCTAAAGAAATAACTCATGAGGAATAAATCAAAGGGATTGACCACTCTTATTCTGAAATTTCACTTTTTCCCCACTCATGTCAATTTTTTTGGTGTTTTAGGAACACCATGCCAATGACATCTTACCACTCTGATTATTTTCTAAAAAACAAAGAATTTAAATTAGAGACAACATTGACCATTTTTGGTTACCGGTTACCCAAAATTCTAGTGTGCAGCTGGATGACGCTGTAGTAGAGTCATTTTTCAGAGGTTCACTGACCAATTTTTAGCATACCAAAGTTTCTCAGTGGATTTAGCAGGGGCAAGTGGTATTGAAAAAAATGAGCTCCCATACACCTCACCAAAATGGCGGGAAAGTTGTAATTTTACACGTTTATTATCATAAATAATTAACAGTAAATGACATGTAGGGCTACAACAAGATCATTTGTCACCTAATTATAGTGTTAACATGTTTAAAATTCAAAATGGCGCCTATACTGAGATCCAAAATGGCCGCCAAATATGTTTGAATTCGCTAAAAACGGGTTAATGGACTTTAAAACAGCATCAATCACACTATTTGTTCAAAATATTTGGTAGCATTATGACTTTGAGTGTTAAAACAGATATGTTTGTCCCCACATTAGGCTGTTGATAAGCTTAAAATTGAAAATGGCGCCTGTACTGAGATCCAAAATGGCCGCGAAATTATGCTTTAATGTGCTAAAAATGGGTTAAAGAATTTTAAAATAGCATCAAACACACTGTATGTTTAAACTATTTGATAGCAAATGACTATGAGAGTTGTAACTGATATATTTGTCCCCACATTAGGCTATTAACAAACTAAAAATTCAAAATGGCACCCATACTGAGATCCAATTTTAGGCTTGTCAACAGCCTAATTTGAGGCAAAAATATCTGTTTTAACACTCAAAGTCATTTGCTATCAAATATTTTGAACATATAGTGTGATTGATGCTGTTTTAAAGTCCATTAACCCATTTTTAGCGCATTATAACGTATTTTGCGGCCATTTTGAATTTTAAAAATGTTAACACCATAACTAGGGGACAAATGATCTTGTTGTTGCCC
The DNA here is from genome assembly GCA_000969725.1 of Ophiothrix spiculata. Classification (NCBI taxonomy): domain Eukaryota; kingdom Metazoa; phylum Echinodermata; class Ophiuroidea; order Amphilepidida; family Ophiotrichidae; genus Ophiothrix; species Ophiothrix spiculata. The sequence continues at coordinate 23,719 of JXSR01S015006.1, read as the reverse complement.
TTCATGTCATTTACTGTTGATTATTTATGATAATTTGCATTTCAAAGGATTTTTTTGTCAATTTCAGTTCAAATATGCTACTTTGGCGGCCATTTTGGATTTTGAGGTCAAGGTGACTCTAAATCATAAATTTTGTCCTCCCATTGTGTTTCTCATACCAAAATTAGTTAGACTTGCTGCAAGTCTTTGAATAACAACTTTGACTTCTGCTGTCCTTTTTTATTATCATAGTCTATCTATTTTTCTTTTTGCATTTAACCTTTTTCCCGGGCCTTTTCCTCACTTTTTCTAAATTTAGTTTTCGAATGAATAATGTTAAAATGTACACATTCAATATGTGTCTGATCACAGGTGTCTGATTGTCCAGCTTAGATGTAGCATCATATCAGTGTCAGTGATAACATTGAATCATAGATTGAATTGTTCCTAGAGAAAAAAAATGTGTCATGGATAGGCCTACAACATTTATAAATTACATGCTCTGTTTTTGTGCTATTTCCAACCAAAGCCACAAGATTAAAAACACATGTGTTTCCCCTCAAGCAAGTTTGTCAAGCCCCAATGTCACCATCTGTAGGAAAAAAATGTGATAATAGGCATACAGTTGCACCCAGTTTATAGCTTGGAATACGAATTGGGTTCATTTAGTCTTGTGTGTTATTTTGCTTAATAATGCCAGCACAGCTTTGAACCAAGGCTAAAATTAGTGGGAATTGAAACCTCAATTGTCATTTTTGGCCATCAAATTCAAGAAATATAACTTTATTAGTTTTCCAAGATGGCGGTGGCGGCCATTTTGATAAACGTGTAAAACTACAATTTTTCCCGCCATTTGGTGAGGCGTATGGGAGCACATGTTTTTTTTAATACCACTTGCCCTGGCTAAATCCACTGAGAAACGTTGGTATGCTAATAATGGTCAGTGAACCTCTGAAAATGACTCTACTACTGTGTCTTTGATTCAACTTTATACCGGGTAATCCATTATAATTGAATATGAGCTTTATTTGAGATGAAAAACTTGAAATAAAAGAGAAACATGTCTTATTGTCTAGAGTGATATTTTAAGGAAACTATAGCCAAGGAATACGTATAACAAATGGGGAAGCGATAATGGGGTTGATTAAACTCATTTATAAATATATATTGATTTCTGACTTATAAATATGTTTGCACTATCAAGTAGGTACACATTAATGATTCTGCCATTTTTTTTTAAATTTTGGAAAATCATGGGCAATCCCTTTAAGGGTTGACCAATGAGCCATTGGTTCGTAGGATAAACTTTTATTCAAATTTCAGGCAAGTCAAGAATGGCAATTTTCTAAAAAAGAGCATAAATGTTACCGTCCATCTCAAACCAGATGTACAGCTGCAAAGTCCATGTTATAAGAAATAATATGGAAACGGGATTGAACTTAACCCGACATTCTCATGGAGTAAATGATGTAACGACGATAAACGCATTCAAAAACCAGTGGATTATATTCTTTTCTGTTGATGGTCATTCTAATATGTGGATGTTTTTCATACCTTTTTTGAAACAAATATTTGCATGTGTTTTGAACAATAAATGGTTATTGTGAATCTGCAAAAATTGATTTCACCAAACTTCAACCTTTGCATGTGTTTTCACTTGTAGTGCAAAAAGACGTTTGCCGACCTAACGGACTTGAGGAGCTGAAAAGACTAATTATGTTCAATTCATATCGCTAATGACATATAAATGAATGACGATTTACAGGGGCTCATAAATGTTTGTCAAATCGAAAGAAAGATCAATGCACCAAGAATAAGAATGTGTTTTACAAAATAATAATGATGTTAAACATGTCCTTTTTTTTTTATTTATATACTTCTTCTTTTTTTTTTTAATCTTTAAAATCTTTTTTTTTTCGACGATTGCCCAGCCACCCACACTACTTACCGCCAAACATCAAAACACACACTAAAAGTCAATAATGATAATAGATTTGTTTTCAACAAATTGATGGGGTTCTATTTTTGATTCAATCGAGTAACAAATGTTAAAAAAAAACCAAAATGATATATATTTTTTCAATTAAGCTATGTTCTAAACGTATTGTAGATACGGTTACAGTTCTGTCAAAATCATTACAGCATGCACTCAATCGTTGTTACCTAAAAATTATACTAGGTTGGATGCATTCAATTAAAGAAATCAGTGCTGAGTTATGTTACCGAATATTTGCATTTTTATTAGGACAGACAGAAAAATCAACCTAGAGTATGTATGTTTTTTTTTTTTTGTTTTTTTTAGTAATGACACAAATGTTTTCCTTCGTAAGCGTCTTATTTCAGCCACGACAGCTTTCTTGGAATGATATGTTTTTTTTTTTTTTTATTTCAACACTCTTTTTAAAACTTTTTAAAGCATTATAATCGTTCATGTATAACGATATTTTTTTCTTTTCGTACATTGTTTCTTTACGATAACAGAACATAACACATTAATCTACTCACAGAATATCAAGTTGGATAAAATTCCTTTGATTATCAAAGAAAGCCCCAAAAGATGCTGATTCCCAATTGGGTCCATTTCATACAGAAAAATTCACTACAATTTGTATTCACAAAGTAAAATATGGGATTATATCATGAAACTTTATGCACGAAGAAACAATATGGGTTATAAAAAATAAACTCATTTTACACACAAAAAATTCATTTAAAACTTGGAAAGGCCTGACGTCACTAGAATTCCTGTTCTCAATGAGAATTTCTGTTTAGAAATACCCACCTAGAAATGTGGTATATTTGGTTCCTTGTATCTCAATTGTAAGTTTTATGTACTTGTAGATGGACCTGAGTAAGAATTAGATATAAACATATAATAATATTTGACCTAGATGGTCTAATTATCCATATATAGCAAAATGTATTCGGTGTGAAGTTCTCACTCTGGTGAGGAAGTCTAGTTACGCCTCGCCTAAGAAAAGTTGCAAAAGATAATTTATTATTGTTAAAAGTTACACTTTGTTGCACGTTTGAAACACGTGTCAGAATAAAATTAACTGCACTATTTTGTATGTATATGATGGTAGTGCATTTCAGACAATAGGGTGAATTTGGATTGAAAGAGGAGTTTCCAATCTTCCATATAAAACACTATAGTGTAACATATTGTCTTGAATAGTTGAATATCGTATATTAGGTAGGTTACCCTCATCAAGGCTTCAAACTAATGCCATGCCCATTTATCGCAGATTATCGTAATCAAAACCCTTTTGCTCAAAGAGGAAGCGTAGCTCAGGTGCAATACAGTGATTGAAAATGTCACTTTGTATACATAGGAGTCATCTTACATTAAGAGTTACCTGTCCTACCTTACATGAGCAACATACTAAGTAAAATAGTTTTAAAAAGAAAGATAAATAAAAAAAAAAAGCCGTAAAGACGGATTGTAAGGAATTTGGTGAAAAGTGGTCGATTTATGAAAAAATCATAATACTTTGCTTACTTATTTTGGTTCCATCATGTATTTTCTTCACCAAGAAAACAATTAATGAGTTTTATAGACATGTGGACTCATGGCTATATTACAAGGCGTTGCATAATTCAAATGAAATAAGATGTCCACTCTTGTTTGCTAATTGTCTCATTTAATTATATGTATATAATAAGGATGCTTCAAGAAAAAAATAATCGTGTTGCTTTAAAATGAACTTGATTAAAAATTATTCATCATGTCGTTTTATAAAGAAACATCGAAGATATAATTTTACTGGAATTAGGCAAATGAATGTTTATCAATGCACGATAATTCAGATATTCTTTTGATTAATATTAATTGCAAAGTACACGCACTTATTTATGCAACGCCTTGTAATCTAACGTCTTGTTTCTCCTGTTAAATGTGTATTATAAGAGTTGGATTTGAATCTTTATATCAACCATTAATTTACTGCATTTTCTTGTATATCTTGTCTAGATTGTAGATTTACTGAACTTTCTTGTATAGTTTGTATCGTAAGGAAAAAGCACCTCATATAATTACTGATACCGATCTAGTATTATTATGTTCACAAGATAATTCGTAGAATAGATATAAATACATGTACATTTCAGAAATTTGAAAATGATGCCTAAAATCTAAATCAGTACGAATGCTCATTTCTTATTAACACAATACTGTAAAAGTGAAAGCCAATGGAAAGGCGCCAATGTTTCTTATAATCATTCTGACATGCGTACACACTATTTTCTTCTTCTCATGTGTTTTGACAGCATACTGAACTGCAGTGCTTTAGTGACAACATCACTAAGATATAAAGTTTAGTGTTAAGAATTCTCAATATTTTGATAGCACAAACACTGCCATGGACTGTTGACATAAGTGCATACTGCCGTGATAATGACGATAAAATGATTATATACTTGTCCTCGGCTTTTATGTGCGAGCGTCTGACAACTGTGATAAATGAAAACTGGAATGCTGGGCGTGTAACGTTAAATTGAGCTGGTTCATTTACCATCCTACAGATAACATACCCGGTGGTTTGATCAACTCATAGTTTGAAAACGGTTAACAATTGTCGAATAGCACCTAATCTGTATTTTAAATCGTAGGACTTATTTCTTTGTAAACGCCGGACTAATAAATGTATTACGTATGACTTTTGGTTTCAGCCTCCTTCGAGCACTGCTCCTCAATGTTAATACAAAGCAAATGTGGATTTCGTGATATCTGAATCAATTATTCTTTGGATATTTATACATAAATAGGTAAGTTTTTTCTCGTTTGAAGGAGCATGGTCCGATTGCCTCAATTGTTTTTCAAACTTTTTGAATGTTACTCATATTTTTCTAATAACCCATGTGAAATTTCACTGCTGAATTACGTTTCGTTTTTGAGATATATATTAAAATGTGTCTAATTATGGTAAACATAATTAATTTACATAGTAACGTATAGGCGGCTCTGATATACAAAATTGGCAATAAAATCAAAACAGTTTGACCGATTGAGCTGCAATTTGACACTTAGCTATTTTGAGTTGTTATCTTTCATATGACATTAAAAACTTAATTTTGAAAAATCGGACCAAGCTCCTTTAAATTGTCTTTATATTGTAAAACATGTAATTATTCTTTGTTTTAACATGGCATGATTCTAATTGATACTTACGATTTATACTACACGTTTTGTTGTGAAATAATAGAAAACGGGGGAAATGTGATCATCAGAAAATTGAAATATCGAAGCACACACTCTAAAAAAGAAACTCTGTTTAAAGATTATAGTATTATTACAGGGATAATGGTTTTTCGTGGCAAATATCACAGGACGAATTTTGAAAATTAAAAGCTTTTAAATCCACACCTACGACAAAAGCAATTTTGACTTAATATTCAAAGCAATTGACAGGTTTCTTAAAGTCCTCGACCAATAAATATGTACACTTTGCATTATTTGTTGTCATTTCTTTCGCAGCCAATAAACTCAATGCTCGCCAGGGACATTCAAGTTTTCTGATATGTCATCTTTGGTCCAGATGTGTACAGCTTTATCCTCTCTCATTAAGTTAGTAGATTGTCAGGGATGAATTATTGTTTGAATACTTTCAAAATAAATATGAAACACATTCAAGGTATATCTCTTGGACATGTCCGTAAAGATTTTGAACAAATAGCTTCCGTCAATGTGAAATTATGGACAAATAGCGTTTCTGCAATTAAAATAGAACAATCACATTAGAATTTTAAGGTTTTGTTGTGATGATTATTATGTTTGCTCAGAAAGATTGCAACTGAGAAACTAAAAGTTTGGCAATAACATTGACAGGCGATATAAAATGACTTTGGGGTTCTGCTGAATGATTAATTAAGGCTCTATGGACATTTATTGTTACTTTTGGGAATGAAATTACTTTATTTTTTGAGTCAACTTCCCAAGAATCCATTACGTTTATTCATTGTCAGACATCTGATGACAAAGACTAAATAAGCGGCCTGTTAATTTCTTCTCATAAAGAAGGATTGTTTGTTACAGATATCGTGTTACTTGATGAAAATGTCTGAATGCGCAATCCTAGAACCACTAGAGATAAGAGTTGTTTGATAGCAGAGATGCAATACTCCTTCCTCAATCCTTTAATATCTTGACCTTATAAATAAACAAGCATTTTATATAATCAAATTAGAAATACTGAAGATTAACGCTTACGATTAACCGTAAATGTTAAATCTTGGATGAGTACTGGCATTTAATCAAAGAGTTCATAACCTTGCTGAAAATTTATCAAGGGGATATTACATCTAGTACTGATATAGTTACTTGCATAACATTTATTACTTTAACAAAAAACTATGATATTGTAGAGTGCCAATATCCCATTCACCAGGAACCTGTTTTCGTTGTCAACATGGAGCAAGTAAATGAAGCTAAATTATTTAATGCATTGGCTTGTTTTCCTATCTCTTTAATACTCTTAAGGATTGTCATACATTTTTTCTCGCTCTCCTTGAACATTTTTTGACGAAATCTAAGGGTTATGTCCGTCTGTTCAAGTTCAATATAGGTAGTGTATATATTTTTAAACCTTATAAAAAAGGCGAATGATTTGACAAGAATCGTGAAGATATTTTGTGCGGGGACCTATAAAAACTTATTCTCATCGAGTTTGTTTTCCTATGATATACATTTCTCGTTGCTAAAAAAGCTTAAGAAATACCTACAAGTTTTGTATTAATTAATATGGAAGCTTCAATCTTCATTAGAAATTCGTCTTTGCATGTTAGACTTGATTCAAGTCATTGTGGTGCTTTTGTCTGAGGTAGACAGCCTATTAGCTCTATGTGAATTTCAACTTTTCTATTGTAAATTTCAACTAATGTAAATCAATATTAGGCCTGCACAATTAAAAGTTTAAAACAAACAGGCCAAAAAAGTTACAAACACGAGATATGTAAGAAAACTTCAACAAAACCTTGATACCTGATAAAGAACTGAATTAGTTACCAACTCAAATGTACACTTGAGAGTGGCCAATTAATTTTCTCCTAATAATAACTATACATCCTAAATCCTACAAGTTTGCCCTGACACATGCATTTCTTCTTTATTTCCTGCTCAGCACACTCTATACTTTATAGTCCACATACTACGCTATGATTGGGGCCTTGTTTTGAGCTTAGTTTCATCTCTGTTACTCTGTGTAAGGTAATTTCCTTGCTCTTTGGTACAGGTTTTATAAAACAAGTACTCAAGATCGTTCATGCAGTTAGCGTCTGATTCTTTTACTTGATCATCAATTACGACAAGTGATAAAAATCTTTTCATGATGAATAAAAGCCTAGTGACCTTGTTGTTTGGGATAGGGGTGATTGTAATTATATATCAAATGAAACATTCAGAGTAATTTTTTGGAAATACTACATATGGCAGCTACTCTTTTGTGAGTTTCTAAGTGGGGATTTTGGGGGTAATAATAAATAGCTGCCATATGTAAACCGGGTCTGAATCGCAAAGCGTGAAAAACTGTTGCAGCTTCGGCGTATTTTTCTCACAAACAGTTGTGTTTTACCCCACAAAGGTTGGTATCATTGTAACCTTGACAAAATAAGCTACATTATAATATATATTTCATAATACAATGTCGAATTCGTGACGAGATATTGATGTAGAAAGTCAAAGTTTTACTTAAATTTCGCAAGTCAGCTTTTCATTCAGCCATGTAACATCTCATGTTGGTCGAATGCGTTCACAAATTACTTCACATTAAAGCTTGAAGTCTATGCTCTCGGATGAAACAAGTTTTTTGATCTGTTGATTTTTCTACTTTTTCTAAAATACACCAAACCTCAACCAATCGTATAGCATTTGTTTTTACATAGCGTTAAACGAAAAACTCACGGATGTAGATTGGCCTGTATTTTAATAGCCAATAAGCGAGGCGTATTGAGCTGACCCACACTGCCGCGGTGGCGGGCTGTATAAATCGTTTAAAATAATAAAGATGAAATGTATGTGCTAAATAAGGACTATTTATAAGGTCATAATTATCATTAATGTTCTACTCTGGATTCTCATTTCTATGCCTCAAGATAAAAAGTGGTGTTGCCAATGTATTATAGCACACCCATGTATATATAAACCTTGTAGACAAATAGAGTGATTCTATTAATACAGTACACAAACCATAGCCCCATCAAACCTGATCCAGGCTATTTGCATATTTGGTATGGAACAACAATCTTGACCCTGTGTACCACTGCCATTTTAAATCAACAGTGATCACTGTATTCCCCACTAGGTATATGCAGCACTATGATATCTCTTACACAGATATTACTGCACACTTGCCCAGTATGTATCTATTAATACAAACTGTAGTATATATAGCCTTGTATAAGATGTTTTGTCAAAAGGGTAATACAGATTCCGTATCACCTGTTTGATTCAGGTAATACAGGCAAATATTAATTAGCTCTTAACCAATGAAATTACTGGATTACTGTCAACTACATGATAAAAATAGACCTAAATATGACTTTCCAACCTTTTTCAGATATTTCCAATTTTAACCGACTGTATCTAAAATTTTACGTTGCATTAACATACCCTTTGACGTGCTGTCACAAAAGCTTCTTATCACCGCAGGGACACTCTGCATTCGCCTTAATATTTAAGCGCGCTTTTTGGCAAATAGCTATACGGTTATAACCTATGTTGACCCAAATGCCTTAAATCTTAATAAAAAGCAGAATAGACGATGCTTAAAATCCTCAAGCACACAGTTCCTATCTGATAGAGACAAGGAAGTGCCAAGATCTAGGTTCGAAACGATGCCGTGGATTTTCTTCTCGCTATTGAATAGTTTTTATGTAGATGAATGACAGTGGTATAATAGCAATCAATGTTATAACGCTGCATCCATAGAGTCTATAGGTTGAAGGATATGATTTTGTTCTCTTACTCTTGACATGCAATCTAATTTCAAAAATGTACCTTAAGGACTTCTAATAAGATCGGCTTGCTTCACAATCTCATTATTTCTGTTTGACTACAGGCCATGAGAAGGCCAAATCTATCGTAGTCTTTGATTAGGAATTCCACAATAGTGAGGCTCGTATTAAGATTTTTTTAATAATGCTAAAGATGCATTGGAGAAAATTACTTTAGGCAATTTACTCTCACGATGTTCGGCATAACTGCCAACTACCAAATATTAAGAAAACGTTGATCAGAATCTCCAGAAACATCAGCAAGTAAACTTTTTTTGCGTGT
>JXSR01S015005.1:19776-30208 GCA_000969725.1 Ophiothrix spiculata | reverse complement strand
ATCTACATTATCTACATTTTGTCTGATATACGCATTCGCATAATTTACTTACAAATTGAGCATTCCCTTGAGGCAAAAATTGCATTTTTTATGTAAACAAAAGAAAAATACGGCATTCTAATGTTTATGTTTTAGATTTTAGTTCACGATCTCAACGCTGCCTGGATAGCGCAGCGGTAGATCCCTCGCTTCGTAATGCATGACTAATACCTGCCATTATCCATGGTTCGAGTCCACGCAAATGCCGTGGAAAGTATTTGTCTTTTCATGGTTAAAAATAGTTAGGATTCACATTATCCTGAGCAGATGCAGGTCATTTACCCTTAATTTGGTTTTAATGCATCAAAATGTTTCTCTGAATGCCTCCAGTTTTAACAGGCAAAATACAATTTTTTTCAAATTATATGGATACAGTAGTAAAAGAAATATATATAAAATGCAAAGGATATTATCAAAAATATTCCATAGTTTTATTGTTTAAAGTAATTTTGTTTCAGAGTGAAAATTGATAATCTGGTTCATTGCACATTGTTGCTGGTTTTGTCAAGTTCTTTATTTGTTATTTTTGTTTTATTGTGGTTGTTTTTAAATTGAATTGTATACAGTTATATAGCATTGTTAAGTCTTATACTACAAAGATTATATGTGATGACCCACACCGAAAGGGGGTTGAGTTTTTGGCATCATGTGAAAGCTTAGAGTTTCACAAGTAATTTGGTACCTCAAAAAGTTCGATGCAACAATCCGTTCCGAAGATATGGCTATTTTAGTAAGAGCGTGTTGATCACTTTTCAAAAATAGCAATTTGAGGAAAAAGGCTTCAAAGTTTGGGTTTGTGAAAACATCAATTTTATTGTTTACTATTCAACTATACACAAAATCTCCTTAGCAACGGGTACTTAGGAGCACTAAATCACCATCAAATTTGACACAGACATTGTCAAGATACATATCTTTAATTATATACCTAGGACAGTCGGTCAGAGAAGTGAAAATATGAGCTGAGAAAACGATCTGTTTTTCGAGGATGTATTTTCTTCCGATCAGGAGATTGAAACGGTGTTAGAAAATTGTCATAAAATCATCTTTTTTCGCCGCAATTTTATAGAAAACGGCTTAGTAGGAAGATTTTTAAGACTTTGAAGCAGGACTGCTTTGAAGATTCATAATATCACAAAATCTCAAATTCACCCCCAGACGAAAATTTTATCACTTCAAAGCCTGATATCTCAGTCTGCAGATCGTCCCCTTTTCGGTGTGAGTCATCACATATACTTTATGTCTATGCCTACTACTTGGCCCATCATTGTTGCAATCTCATTGTGTTTTAAATCTTTAAGATGGAAAGACGTAAATAAACGTTAAAAGATACATTATTTACATACATTACGAAAAGTGTCACAATATTTTTACCGTAACTTGACAAGAGCAGTTAAAAATCTAGTCACGCGCTTATTTCCGATATTTCCGTATATTTATTCCTTTCCTTTGGCGAACATATTGCTTCTGTCTTTCTGTTTATATTCCTCAACTTACAATATGAATAATTTTTCATATATTTTCAGACATGGTGGCTGTACCGGAATTTGCCGCAGGAGCCATGGAAAACTGGGGCTTGTTGACGTTTCGTGAACCTAATATGTTGTTTAACAGAAAACAAAACCCAAGTACCAGGTTGCAAATGGTAGCGCTTGTAGTTGCACATGAGTTAGGCCATCAGGTAAGTATCGTCTGCTGCAAAAATGTTTTGGCGGGAAAATGTCGTTTCATGTTTTCGTGGTATTGGCGAATGATTTTTCGGTGTTCATGTGTTAGAAACAACAATCCTTACGGTAAATGTGGTCAAGGATGGTCAAACCATAGCAACCATGGCGACCTTGCCTTTCGAATATTGCAATATTGTTTAATAATGTTTACCCTAAAATATGATAACAACCAAATGGTTTTTGAAGATTTTGGTTGTAATCATAATCTGGGGAAATTGAACTTGCTAAAGGATGATAATTGTTCAAAAAAATAATTTCAAATTAAGTCATGATGTGGGTTCGAGCCCCCGTGGCGGCACTGCCGGTCGGACCATGTCTCCTTGTTACCTAGGGCAAGAAACTTTAATTTAATTGATCCGTGGTTCTGAAGTCACGTAAAGCCAGTGGTCCCCTGTGCGAATGCTGCTTCTTGGGGCGCTGCATACAGTTAGCCTGTTCAAGTTTGTCGTAAGTTATCTCATTAAAGTTTACGATTAAGTTTACATTTGTAAACTAAATCGTAAATGACAAAAGAAGTATCGAATTAATTTTACCGCACAAAAGATGCCTGTCAATCATAGTATAGGATAAGATATTGTCTTCGACGAAAGCAAAAACGTCTAGAGGTTTTTTAGTGGTGTGTTTTATCGTGTACAAGAGGGTTGTTAAGGATTGCAATTTCTCAAGTGGGGATTATGTATACTTATTGACTCCAGTGAATAGAATAAGTAATGGGTTAACAAAATATGTTACTACGGATTACAAAATGTATTGTTATGCACGGACAGAACATTTGAACTGGCTAATTGTATACCTAGTGGTGAATCATTAAGATATTGTAGTTTTACATTGACAAAATTATTGTTCGGGCAATATTGTTATATTGGTTCGTCATTATTTGTAACGAAATACCAATAAAGCAGCAAAATAAGAATAACAGAATGAACTTTTTACAACCCTCCCTACAACCCCGAACAAGAATGGTTTATGCAGCAAATTGTAATATCAACTTTCAGTGCGATGCGGAGTCTCGTGTAACACGACACGGCACACATGAAATCTTTATTATAGCTTTAAGCTAACTTGTAAGTTAGAAGTCATAAAGGTAAAAATATCAATTGCAATGGCTTTTATATACATCAATAAACAGGTTGCGCATCTTAAAGGCGTATAAATAGTTTCTAAAAAGTTAGAATGATTTGCTGTTTTCAAAGACAGCTATAGGCTAGCTTAATGACAATGTCAACATTACATTTATGTAGTTACGATATTAAATAAGGAAAACTATGGACTCAAAAAGTATTATTTTTCCTTTAGAAAAACACATTGAGTTATAATTCACCTTTCCAAGGTTTGTCATAATGATGAAAATTTGAGATATTCTGTCCAGATAAAAACATACATTTTCCTTTGGATATATGGTTGGCTCAGCAATGGTTATAAATAATAATTTTATGCTAAGTCAATTACTGGTTAACATATTTTTCAAAAACAATAAAATACATATTTTAAATACATGTATTTCAAATATTTGTTGAGATACAATTTTTGATTGGAAGGCGGCTTTCAAACAAATAAAATGTCAAATACAGTTTAAATCCTTCTTTGTCATATTTACGTACGGCAGAAAAAAAACCTAATATTTAACCAAACAATTCCTCCTGCCACCTTAATATTCTACCTCTTATTTTTGTTTTATCTTATAGTGGTTCAGTAACCTTGTAACACAGGAGTTTTGGGATAAACTTTGGTTGAAGGAATGCTTCGCCAATGTCCTTAATAGTCTACCTCTTATTTTGTTTTATCTTATAGTGGTTCAGTAACACAGAAGTTTTGGGATGAACTTTGGTTAAAGGAATGTTTCGCCAATGTCCTTAATAGTCTACCTCTTATTTTGTTTTATCTTATAGTGGTTCAGTAATCTGGTAACACAGGAGTTTTGGGATGAACTTTGGTTGAAGGAATGTTTCGCTAATGTCCTGTCTTTTATATCAATGGATCACGTGTACCCGGATTGGCATATGGTAAGCAGGCCCGTAGGGGGTGTGATGGGGGCGTCACATTCTCCCCACCAAATTTGACAATGTACAAAAAAGATCCATGAGTATTACCTCAATGTCCACCAAAAGAACACCTAAAAGCACCAAAAGCACGTAAATGTAGGTTGTTTCTCAATAATTATCAATAAAATACTACATTAAATACTTGGAACACTATTGAAAACCTTTTTTTTTTTAATTCATTATTTTTTTTTTGCTTGTCACTTTGTCAAAACCACTAAAATTAGTTTAAAGTAGACCAAAACGAAAAATTTCCTCCAAGAGGTCCACTTTTGAAAGTCTGCACCCCCCTTGAATTTATTAAGCAGTTTATAAAACGAAAGAGTGCTGTTATGTGTAAAAAGTTATTCTGGATTTAGTACAATTCTGCAGGATAAAAACGTCTATTAAACATTTTTTAATGTAACTACAGCATATAATCATTTTTACCTAAATGCTCCTGTAAGACTGAAGATCCCTTATTGTCCGGTATTGACGTTTTCCATTTATCATATTTACAGCAGATATTAAATTGATCTGGGTAATTGAGTATTTTGGTTATTTTGCTTACATTCTTATGAAATTTCAAGTTCAGATTGTTTATACTTTCTCCCAATTTAAGCAATTCAAAATATTACATAAGAGATAACATTTTGAAAAATTCTGCATCAGAAAAAATGTTGAAACGATATAAACAATGTATAAAGATCTTGTATTTTTATTTTTGTTAACTTTATGAGCTTTACCACAATAATTTCAAAATATGTATTATTGAGAAGAACTCACATTATAACTGTATTTTTTTACGACGATTAAGTTCAAATCTTTGTACAATTTCTATTGATACTGTTTTCAATGTTACCTAAAAATCTATAAACTACCTAAAACTGATTAAATTTACAGATTACCTAAAACTGGTTAGTTATTATTGAGAACTCACATAACAACTGCTTTTTAAAAACAACGATTAAGTTCAAATCTTTGTCCAATTTCTATTGATACTATTTTCAATGTTACCTAAAAATCTACATACTACTAGTACCTAAAACTGATTAAATTTACAGATTAGCCCACATTGGTTATATACTTACTGCACAAGTCGCTGTAGTATAGCCTGATTCCCTTATTCACACATTACATTTTCATTTTCTCTTAGTGGGATGAGCAATTTGTGGGTCAGGACTTGTTGAAAGTGTTAAAGCTAGATGCGCTTCCTGCCTCGGAACCAATCCAAAAGAAGGTTGCGTCAAATGGGGAGATACTGGATAACTTTGGAGTGATTGCATATTGGAAGGTAAAAATACAATAACAACAACAATAACAACAACAACAACAGCAACAACAACTTTTTGGTGTGTTTTTTCGAACGGTTTTTACTCCGAACGGCTGTTTCTCCTAATGTTTTTTACTCCGAATGTTTTTTGTTTTCCGAACGGTTTTTACTCCGAAAGGTTGTTTCTCCGAAATTCGGAGAAACGACCTTTCAGACTTTAAAAAAATTAGCAGAAGTTTTTAAACTATAGAAGTTTTGGATCTGAACGGTTTTTGATCCGAACGTTCGGAAATAAAACCGTTCGGGATAAAAACCTTTTCAGAATAAGAACCTTTCGTATTAAAAAATCATTCGGAACAAAAGCGTTTCGGAATTAAGATTTCAGAGCAATAGCCTTTCAGATTAAAAACCTGTCGGATCAAAGGACTAAAACCATTCGCAGAAACGGCCGTTCGGAACAAAAACCGTTCGGAAAAATGACACGTCGGAACAACGGCCTGTCCCTTTTTGCACGAATGTCAAAAACTTTGCATTGCAAGCTTTGTTTGACAAGCAAATTTTACCATACATGTACAAGATTCTATTATTTATGAATATCGGAAAATTGTTCTCGAACTATTTGCCAATTTTAAGTTACGTAAACCTATTAACACTTTTTTGGTCCACCCTCTATTAAAAGAGCTTGGTCCGATTTTGCAAAATCAAGTTTTCAGTGTCATATGAAAGATGACCACTAGAGAAGTTAAAGTTTCAAATTTCAGCTGAATCGGTAAAACCGTTTTGATTTCATGTGCAATTTTGTATTTAAAAGCTGCCTATAAGTCACTGTGTAAACTTAATTATGGTTACCATAATTAGGCACATTTTTTGTGTATAACTCCAAAACGGAACATAATTCAACCGAGAAATTTCACATGGGTTATGAGAAAAATATGAGAAACATTTTGGTAACAAAATCTTAAAAAGTTTGAAAAAAAGTTAAAGCAATCGGACCATGCTCCTTTAAACTTATCAGTGTCATTAAAGCTATTTAATGAAAAAAAATAATAATTGCAATTGCTTTTTAGTAATTTATAATAAGCAGTTGATTAATGCTTACATAAATGTATCTGTCTGTTCAATAGAGTACTGCTGTCGTTAGGATGCTTGAATTTAGCTTGGGAAGAACAATTTTCAGGGACGGTTTACGGGTAAGTTTTAAACATTTTATTCCTGATTAAATGAACACCGCTCATCTAATCAAATATGATTCTTTATATAAAGACTCCAAAAAAGTATCGCCTCACCTCGAACAAATGACTCCTGCGCCAATACGGAATACGCAAGTGTAATTTAAAGATTGTGTGCACAAGCACTGAAGATTCAGCTTTTATTTTACATCCTATTTCTGACAATTAAATGAGTAACACCGAAATTATGAACATTTAAAACCCTCAAGGTCGTTTTGTAAAAGTTGCTAACTTGATTTTTCGCATTTTTAGTTATGTATTAATCATCTCTACGGGTTTTGTTTTATATTTTAAGTGGTAAATCCATCTGAGGTACAAATTTGGGATTTAGAAACCACTGGATAGTCACACCACCATCACAGAATGCTATATTGCAGATTAATTTTCTCTGAATTTGAACCATTTCTGTGTAAATTGTTGTACTTTTTGGATTTACTACACTTTTAAGCTTATTTAGAACATTTCCAAAAGTTTTTAACTCTAAGTGGAATATAGACTAGACCCTTTAGGTATTTAAGAATATTGATGTTCCACATGATACACAATAACAATTCGCTAAAACAAATTGTTGGAAAAAATATGTTGTACTGAGCAGTCAGGGTCAGTCTACATATACTTTTTGAGCTACCAAATAGTTGGTGCAACAAGTCTTTGTCATTACCTTAATTCCAATGCATCTTCTAACCAATAACGGATGCTTGGTGAAGTAAACCATCACACATTTGACATCAAAATTAATACTCCTCAAGTGTGGTGTATTGATTTTTCATCATTAAGCCTCCGTTATTATCAGAAAATACATTCGAATTATATATTAGATTATAAGATAACAAGACTTGTTGCACCAAATATTTAGTAGCTCATTTGAAGTATAAAATGACCCTCATTGTATATGACTGCGTAACTCTCAAGTTTGGGTTGAATAATCCTATTGGATTTGTTTCTTTCCCAGGTATTTCTACAAAGAAGAGCATATAGCAACGCAAAAGCTAGCGATTTATGGAGCGCTATAACAGAGGTAAAGTATGTCTAGAGTGTCTACATATGCTGTAAAACAATCTGCTTGTTAAGAATTTCTTTTCATGTAATTTTCAAGTTGTTATCTCCAGACAAATATTCAAAAACACAGTAAAACCTCTTTTTAACGAAATCTGATACAACGTTATAAAGAAGTATTTTTACTAGACCATGATAAGAGAAGAGATCAACGTCGGCCCAACAGCCTTTTCGGGATTTCCAATCTCTTATACAGAAACTCAAATATCGCTAATTTGTTCCATTGAAATACATTGCGTTTTTGTCAAAATTGGCCAACTTCAGAAGCTCACTGTGGTTGTAATCGGAGTACAATTAAGGTTTGTGACATATACCCATAAGGAGCTAACATTATTTTATGACAGGTTTCCTAATTGTACTCCTAATAAACACACACGGATCATCCGAAGATGCCTGTTTTTCGCTATCGGGGTATTGCTACCGCGCGAAGTGTTATAATACCGTAAATTAGCATTTAATCAGTATAGCTCTGAAAAAAAGAAAAGAAAGAATGAAAAAAAAAAAAGAATTACATCATAGAGAGTGAAAAGTCAAAGAAAATGATTGGATATAACTGAAATAAAAAGAAAAGAAATGAAGAAAAAAAAATGTAAGATAATAGACCGAAGCAAGAATCGAACCCGAGACGCGTGCACGTGAAGAGAGGAATTCTACCAGTTCACCACCGTGACCAACTGATTAATACGGGGAAGTCTAAATACTTATAGAATAGTGTATTGCGCAAGGCGCAAAATTGGAAACCAAATCGGGGAAATCTGTTAATTTCTGTTATATTTAGATAAATTATATTATTTAACATAATATATGGGCTATTTAGGAAGAGTTTGATGAAAAAAATTAAAGCAAAATGAGTCTTCCAATCTGGCGCAGAGGCTCATGGGCCGACCTTGATCTCTTCTCTTGACCATGATACCAATTTATTTTTTATTTTTTTTATTTTTAGAAATTTGGATATAAAAAGTATTATAAACCGACTGACTTGATTTGAATTGGTCAATAGTTTGTTACTATTTCCCGCTCAGAACAAAATCGGTATATAAAACAATTATTGACTGCTCTTTCATTCTGGCAATAATAAAAACAATTTACCTCAATAATCTTGAGACTATATCATACTAGTATGTAGTCTCAAGATCACTTCTGGGCAATAGTTTTTACTACTGCCCTCATGAGCAGTCAATATTTGCATAATATCCCTTTCCATGAAAATTGCATTTTAATGACATTCCACAAGACGAACTTTAAACAAAAACAGTATTATACACATTTAGGATCTTCTAAACATGAACTCTGTGAAATTGAAAGAAATGTTCTAACCAATTTATCTATTTGTATTTTTCTCTTCTGATTATCATAATATTCTCTCATTTTTAGGTTGCGGTTCAGAATAATTTACAAATCGATGCAAACAAGGTCATGAGTCCTTGGATGCTTCAAAGCGGCTTCCCGCTAATTACCATAACACGTGATTATGATGCATCCTCAATTCTAGTTTCGCAACAGCAATTCCTTTTTGACCCGGAAGCAAAACATAGAATGGCAAAATCACCTTATGGGTAAGACGTTTTAACGGATTAAAGTGTTTAATATTCATTTACTTTTCTAATGCATGTATGTTTAAACGAAAACATCAGGGTTAGCTCCAATACTCTATGTGAATTGCGTTAATTGTACGCATATTACAGTGACTCTAACACAGTTTTGAGTGTTTTACACTGGACATTTATATTTATGTGTAATGGTTTAAATTCTGTGGCCCCATGCATGAACCCCGTATCCCAAAGGTTGTCAAGTTACTCATCAAGATAAACTTTGACCTAGTTTTCTCCCCTGTACTAACTTGAAAACCTGTGGGATACGGGGTTCATGCATGGAACTCGTTGCTACACTTTCCCCATACATGAAATTGACAACTCACACAACACATAAGGGAAGATAATTACGTCAAAGTTTATCTTGATGAGTAACTTATCAACCTGTGGGATATGGGGTTCATGCATGGGTCACAGACAAGCTTTTTTTTAAGAGACCAGTGACCGGGAGCCATAAATCTCCAGAAAGCGGCTCCCAGTCCAAAATTTTTGATGGAACCAGGCGCCGTTTTGTTACGACCGGGAGTCATTTTAAAATCATACACCGGTAGTGTACAGCAGCTATTTTTATGAGGTTAAGCTTAAAACATTGACACGATTTTCACAGTGAAATTTAGACCTTTTTGTTTCATTTCAAGATAACATGATTATATTTTTGTGTACACAAAAGTCAATTTATCATTCATCTCATACTGATTTGTACCTCTATTTCTCAAAATCCGAGAATTTTCCAAGATATTTCATTGTTTTGTTCCGATGTAAAGTAGCCACACATCCATTGCATTGCATCATGTTTTTCCACTGCACAACACATGTGCACGTACTGCGCAGGTAAACAAGAATTCATGACCAAAATAAATTACACAAACTTGAAAAATCTTTTTATAACTGATTAGTTAATATTTTAAGATTATTTTGTTATAAAATCAGTGGTGCCAATATCTTATTTTGACAATTTTAATACCAATTACATCAGGCTGAGATCCTGTGTAAAAGCTTGTGTTTCGCGTTCTATTTAGAACATACACATAATGGTTAAAGTATACTCTGTAATCACAGAATTGTGTAAAGAATATAGACAAATTAGATTATCAAATAAACCATAAATAGACTTATCTATAATGATTATTTTTATCAATATTCAAAATTAGAGATACTGACTTTTGGTACACCCGGTATATATTCCTTTTTTAAAATGAATCAAATACAAAAAGTGAATCAGTGTCTGATGCAGACGGTTAACCACGTAAACACGATTTTCATGGATAATTTTGTATTCTTAGTGCGCACAAAGCAGAAACTATGTCTACGTTAAGTGATGTGGACAGTATTTCGTTACCGGGAACAGTCGGGAATGATAGGCTCATTTTAGAAAACAACATCAATTTGTTTCCATGTTTTTTAGATGAAATATGAAACATTTCGAGCTTTTAAGCTTGCCGCTTGCTGTTTTTCTGTCCTTTCATTAAAGTCTCCTTCTCCTGAATGTTTCATATTT
>JXSR01S015003.1:97620-124501 GCA_000969725.1 Ophiothrix spiculata | reverse complement strand
CCTTTTGTTGCTTGTTGAATTTCTGTTTCAATCTCTGACAGTAAATGATCCAGAAAGATCTCCTTCACATAATCACTGATGAAATCATGTAGTGTACAATGACACCTGTATAAAATAAATAAAAAAATAAACAACAATTCAAAATTATTGACACAAATTTTAAATTAGGCAACCACACAACATAATTGACAGTCAGCGAAAAAATCACTGACCATCCAGGATTCGAACCTGGGACCTTGGCATTACTAGCGCCACACTCTACCAACTGAGCTAATGAGTCAGATGGGGAAGAACGGTCGATCTTATATCTATAGGCCTTCAGTTCTAACCCTAACACTAGAGCGTGGCGCTAGTAATGCCAAGGTCCCAGGTTCGAATCCTGGATGGTCAGTGATTTTTTCGCTGACTGTCAATTATGTTGTGTGGTTGGCCAGTTTAAAATTTGTGTCAATTTATATTTCACCGCACGTTTAAACCTATATTCAATTCAAAATTATGTTGTTACTACACCTCATGAATATTTATAAGTCCATACAGATTTTTTTTTCAAATAGCAGAGACACACAAAAAGTAATTTTGACTATATTCTCTTGAGCGCATTAACACTCAAGTACAATTGTGTGAGTATGCGTTTACACTTTGTGCCTGCGTGTTACACACCTGCGGGGGAAGTAGTATATAAATACAATATGGTTTGAGGGGAAGTATCGCAAAATACTGTTCCTCAGGTGTTGGATGATCGAGGATCCTCCCAAGGCACAGCCAAAGGGAGGAAGTTTCGATCATCCAACACCGAGGAACAGTATTTTGCAATACTTCTCCGAAATAAACCATGTTGTATTTGTTTTACTACACCTCAAAAAAGTCAAAACATAACTTGAATAAAAATCTTAAAGTCAACAAATTTAGAACTTTGCTAAGAGCTATATGGTAGTACCATGCTGAAGTTTTTCCTTATCTTTTCCCTGCCAGTGTGTATTTTATACAGACACAACACGTAAACGCATACCCGCGCGGCTATACTTGAATATTAATGCACGTGCGGGAAAGTAAAAATCTTTTTACGCGTCTCTGCTCTTAAACCAATAAAAGGACTTTATTAATTTATATTCAAGAGGTGTATAGTAATACAAACTTCCGCATGGTATTACTGCATGGCTTGCAGCAAAATAATGACTTTGTTGACTTACAAATTTATTAAAAAGTTATTATACAAAGTTATATTGTGACTTTTGAGGTGTAGTGAAACAAATACAACATAATAGTTTGGAGAAGTGTTGCAAAATGCTGTTCCTTGATGTTGGATGATCAAGGAAGTCTCAATCATCCCACACCTCAGGAACAGTATTTTTTTCATCTTATTATCTGGTTATCAATGTTGTCTACAGACTATTTTCGAAATAATGGACTGTTCAAATCCCAAATTATTATACCTAAAAAAGAAAAATACAGGGGATTTTCTTACAATTTTTACAAGACTTCTGTGTTTTTTTGAGCATTGTGTCATACGCTATTGTTGTTTCAAATAATTCTCGGACATGAAAATTTTGAGCCTTGCGTAACACAATTGCGTGTGCATTTTACGCGAGTACCCAACGCTTTCCAGGCACGCGTGATGTCGCGGCACTGTGGATTACTGATTGGAAAAGGTGTTGCGTACTTCCCGGTGTCCCTTTCTTGTCACAACTTGTGAATACCCAGTGACTGCGTTCAGAAATCATGCTCATGTCCGAAATTTATTTGAAACAAATCCACATTTTCAGTGTATTAGATCATGTTAATTTACAGTTTTTTCAATATTTGACTAAGTTTATAAAGGATTGACTGAAAGTTTTTCTAATCTTGTAAAAATAAATATATCATATTTGTTCCCTATATGTTTGCATTGTACATTTAGAGTACGGTAATGATGACATCGTGAAAGGGGCGCGGCAGAGGTGTAACCATTCACAGGGCCAACAGTCATTATAATTAGAACAATATCAATGGGGTAATTGAAACTGTTTTGTCTCTATTGGAACAATGCACTTCAAATGGTGGTGTAATACGTTGCCAAAATTCCTTATTAGGTAGTAAACCACACTCAGTGACTAAGAATCTAACTTACCCTTCAGGAAGGTTCATTTTAGCTTCGATATCTTCTATAAATTGACTGAGTGGTTTGAAGATCAGCGTGATATTTTTGACGCTTGGTTTGCACACCATCTGTGTCTCTTCTTCACCACCCTCATCTTCTGTCTGTACTTTCCCATCCTGCACATAAAGACCAACAAAATTGAATGTTTAACCCTACCCGACGAGCCGGTATACGTGTACATGTTCCAAAAGAGTTGATTATTTCACTAAAAAGTAGATTTTACACACAAAAGTTTCCAAGAAGTTATGTAATTTCACAGATTCAGAAATCTTATTGGTAAGATTTTCTGCTGTCATAAGCCTCAAAAATCTTACTAAATAAGATTAAATCTTACTAGTTGGCAGGTATGATACATTTTTGCTTGCTATTTCTGCTACCCAAAAATATTTGTACCATAGAAACAAAACTGATATTTTGTTTAGCCTGGTCTTATCATTTGAGACGCAAACAAATATGTAAACTCAAAAGACCTATGGAACCACAGCTGATTTTAAGATTGAAAACTGTCTTAAATTTTAAGAGGGAAAAAAGACATTCTGATTTTGTATTGGTATAAATATCCGTATACAATGCAGGACTATGAACAGTGTTCCTGCTAAGGCTGTATGGTGCACCATTCACACAAGAGTTTGAAAAATTAACAAAAAACAGAATTTAGAA
Source organism: Ophiothrix spiculata (assembly GCA_000969725.1). Lineage (NCBI taxonomy): Eukaryota > Metazoa > Echinodermata > Ophiuroidea > Amphilepidida > Ophiotrichidae > Ophiothrix > Ophiothrix spiculata. The sequence continues at coordinate 121,704 of JXSR01S015003.1, read as the reverse complement.
AGTGTGTTAGAAAGATCTTTTTCTTGCTTATTAAGCCAATTTACAGAATCTGGGATCTATTTCATAAAGCTATTTAGGAACATTTATAAATAACATTTTGTTAAGTTACTTCGAAACAAGAAAATTTTAAACATGTTCAACTTGCAAGTGATCAAACTTCCCAACTTATGACCAATTTATGTGAATGATTTAAACATGTCTGCCTTTGTCCGATGTAGATGAAGTTGTGAGTAATTGACCTTTGACCTATTATGGTCGAATTAAAATCAGATCTAAAGTTAGGAACATTTTTGATGAAGATAGGAACTTATCTATTTCGTTTTAAATTTTCTTATCAACTTTGGAATAGGAAATACATCAACTGATAATAATTTATTAGTTAGTGGGTGAAGCGGAGGTATGTTATGGGAAATACTCGTGCGCGAAGTGTCATATCCGGGCGAAGTGCAGCTGAGCCTGGATATGACACTGAGCGCACGAGTATTTCCCATAACATATCGACGCTGAACCAAATAACAAATTTATCCTACCACTAAGTCAATCTTAATTTTTAAACTCATTTATTTATTTGTTTTTTCAACTTTTTAAGCTTTATTTCACAAAAATTAACAAAAACAAATCACTTTTGGCGAACGTTTTACTCTACATAGTACTGTGCATCCCTACAAATTTAAAATGCAACGTTCCGACGCGCTCAGTGACATGATATAAGTGCGTCTGACGCGCTCAGGGTATGATACGAAATAAATCACGGCAGCGGCTTTTCCAAATATGGTCATAAATTCTCTTAGTGGTATGATAATAACATTTATCATCCAAAGTTGCTTTAGGAAATGGAACTCATTGTTATCTAAGTCTAAAATATTTGTGGATTTATAAATGATTATATTGCTTTGCAGACCAACTACGGAATATTCTTAAATCTTTACTAAATATAGCCCAGCTAGTGATTTTGGTAACTTTGTAAATATTGTTTGAATTGGCGCAAACTCAAAAACCTTAGCGGGAACACTGACTTTGAATTAAAAATTATTTCGTACTGTGATCCAGTAGAGTGCTCTCTATGAGTATCATCCCAAGCTCAAACTAATGTTTGATTGTAAAAAAAGACCACCTGTTGATTAGTATTCAATAATACATTTTTACCCCAAGTACATCCCTAGTGATTTCTTCTGTAATAAATCAAAACCATGTGTTGCATGGTTACTTACATGTCCGTAGAATTCCTGCTTTTGTTCCCTGATATAGTTTGTCATACTAATAGCATGAGATGAGTGTTCAAATTTAAACAATGGAACTCGGCGTTGTCTGGCGTGTCTTCTACGAGTAAAGTATACTCCGATGTCACTGCAAAAAAACCAAAACGTTATTTTCACATTATATTCCTGGGGGTTGATTTTCACATAAAAATATTCTTAGGACTTGATTTTAATTTCTGATTGCATTTTTGTAAATCAGTCTTGAGATATTCCAACAGTAAAACACAAGTTATTCAATTTATACCCTACAAAATTAAAGGGTATTGGACAAAATTATAAATTTTATTTGAGTATGATATACACTTTACATGTTAGAAAATAACAGTCAATTCAGGCATGAGAATGATTTTTCATTAAAATATCTGAATTTGGTAAAATTTAAGCAAAAAACCTCTAAAGTGGCTAAATCGAGCTCCAAATTATCTGAATTTGGATGATTTTGGATGACAAAATATCTGAAATCAGATAATTATCTGAAGATTCTCATGCCTGTCAATTACCAGATATCGGGAAAATTTTGATCAAAACCTTCAGAAATGTCTAAAATTTGAATTTTACTTTGTTTGTTGATCTTGGGTATGAGGCTATTCTGTAAATTTATTTATTGATGCTATTGGCTAAATCAAGAAAAAGACCCAACATTTGTTTGTAAAACATTGCCTTCACATCATGGATTGAAGATAAATCAAAAGAAATTCGGAGTTTGCACTAGATCTCCTGAAAAGGACAATTTAAAAAATTCAACCAACGATTATTAAAAATAAAAGAATATCTAAATATTTTGATATATAGGGTTTGAATTTGACAATGAAACTTTGCATGCTGTCATTATTACCGCTAATACTTCAAATGATGCAAAAATCTCAAAATGCTTGGGGACAAGTTTAGGGATGAAGCTGAACTTGTCCAATGCCTCTTTAATTTTGAAATAATTGTATAAATTAAAGGTATTTTAATAGGCCTATATAAGTTTTAGCTCTTTTTCTTCTGAAAATTAATAATATATTTTTAGACATTATTTTTCTTCGGGACAAATTAATAATATATTTTTAGACATTATTATCCTTCATACAAACTTTTATTAACCCGGTGCGAAGCGACATTTCAAAAAGGATCTTGAACGGTTTGCAACTCGAATTCATATAATAAAAGTGCCTGGTATAATTTTATGCCAAATGAACATGATGAATTAGGCATTACATTTAAGATTTTTTAATTGAAAATTAGTATTTCAAAGTGAATCACCTTTAACTGAAATATGCCACGCACAGCAAAACTGCAATTCTTATTAAGTTAAATAGTTATTTCATTAATTTATTAATGGCTTATTACCTGTAATACCCATGTCTGATTTGTGTGTCATTATATTGCATGATTTGTCTTTATCTTGTGTATGTGTGAATTACTGAAAATACATATAAGGCGGCGAAAAAAAAATCCTGTTTTACGGACCCAACCAACCCTAAATTTGCGTTTGGAATGACCAAAATCTTGTAAAATTGTTGTTTTTAGGCCAAAATTATTAAATTTTGGCTAATTTTTGTTAGAAAATTTCTATGTAAATTGTTTTTCATTTTTTCTCAATTTTTTCAGATTTTTTGGTTACTTTTGACAAAAAAAAAATTGCCCGACTGACCGACCCAACCCTACTCGAAAGGTCTGCCCGCCAGTAATTTTGTTTTTTCGTCGCCTAATGTATTTTTATTTTGTTTGCGCTTCAGACTACCAACCATGATTATTCTGTACAAATGTTGACATAAAGGAAACTTACGTTGGTGTTTCGTTGAAGGCACTAGCTGTTTCTCTAGCTTGCGTTGTCATGTTGCGCACATCAAGATAATTGTTTAACAGATATTGTAACTGAAACAACAACAACAACAAAAAACTTGGAAAATTTCACCATAGTTTTACAAGGAAGATACCAAAGTGCATATATGACGTCATTAGCTCAAATTTACGATATTCAGTCCCACTCAAGTCCTAATCAAATCAACCTTGAATAAATAAAAGTTCACCCATGCAGGTGGCAAATGATTTTATAAATTTTATTTCATTTTTAAAAATGAGTTTATTCAACCCCTTTTTACTCATAGTATCACATTTGTATCCAATCCCAAACTTTCATGGCTATAGTTTCTTCAAAATATCAGTCTTGGACAATTATCAGACACGTTTCACTTTTATTTTGAGTTTTTCACCTCAAATAAACTCATATTCAATTATATTGGATTGAATTTAACCCCGTATAAAGCTGGATCAAAGCAATAGTGCCATTAGCCTTTTTGAGGTATGGCTGACATTGCACACTGGACTACACATCTTTTGTGTTTCCCAGGTTTTACCAAAACCAAAGTATGCCCTCTGCTATTGTTATCTTAATTTTACCCATCCTCTATTTATTTTTCTTATTTTTTGATATATGGTGTTTTCATATGTGCTGATAACATTTCTGAAATAAAAAACGCTATGTTTTACCACTTTTTACCATTGACGTGTATGGTAAAATCAAAACAAATAAGACAAAAACACTTAGAATTAAAAAATGGCTCCATGCATTTTTTCTCTCTTTTTCACATATGTTTTGGTACTTGTATGGTGCTTTGAAAAACCGTACTATAAAAATATGGTCACCCCATTACTTTTTTAGATATTAAGCAAAATTAAGTTAAAAAAATCAATTTTTTTAGCAATGAGCCCTGCGCCGTCAGGAGTAATGTGCATAATCTTATGCGTGAACATAAAATGACACACATGTAAGATCACATCTTATCAAAGCGCAAGATACAGTACGCCAAATAGTACGCTAAAAGCCCGGGATAAATACTTTGAAATTGTGTCCAACATTGCTGATTTCAACTCCATCGTGTCCAACATCGTTTCTGTGCTAGGCCACCTTAATATAACTAGTTTATATTTGAAAATACAAATTTAATTAAAATGAATTTTTAAAAATTTAGGCCCATATTCCAGAAAGGTGTTTAGCTAAACCACGGTTTTAATTCTCCTCAACAGCACGTCTCATTGAACTGTTCTGCTTGAAAGCTGCAATGATGCGTATCATTCCCGGACAGGTGATGCTCAGTTAAACCATAGTTTGGCTAAACATCTTTCTGGAATTAGGGCCTTGATGTTTACATGTTGAAATTGGGCTATGGTCAAGGACTTAAAACAAAAATCAGCCCAGCGGAGGACTATTTATTCACCCACATAACATCTTAAGTTACAATGATCAAAATTGTTCACTTACCACAGTCTGTATATTGGACCATACCTCATCCATGGAGTAGAGTTGGATATTAGCACCAGTCTAAAAATTAAATGGAAAGACATCACGGTTAAACTTGTGTTTGAACAAATACACAACACACATGCCATGTTGTATACTGTGATAGTTTTCGCACATGTATGGCAGTTCTTAATCAGTTAGCGCATTATTATTTGATAGCACATTTTTAAATCGGCGCATTATAAAATCAGCGTGTTTTTAAATCAGTGCCTTATTAAAGGAGCATGGTCCGATTGCTTCAACTTTTTCCTCAAACTTTTTGAGATTTTGGTACCAAATGTTGCTCATATTTTTCTCACAACCCATGTAAAATTTCATGGCTGAATTATGTTCCGTTTTGGAGTTATAGATGAAAATGTGTCTAATTATGGTAACCATAACTAACTTTACACAGTAACGTATAGGCGGCTCTAAAATGCGAAATTGCCCATAAAATCAAAATTGTTTAACAGATTCAGCTGAAATTTGAAATTTAAACCTCTTTTAGTGGTCATTTATAAAAATATGACACTGAAAATTGATTTTTGAAAAATCGGACCAAGTCCTGTAACAATGCATTTCATACATGTGAAAATTTCAACATGTTCAAAATGCCCATGCACATTACTTTTTGTAGCGCATTTATTTATGTCCACTTTTCCAGTAAGAAAAGGAAGTGTAAAAATAAAAAAAACCTGTTGCACATGCACAACTTTCCACCAATTCAACTTTTTTTATTACGTGAGGGAAGTTCTATTAATATATGGTCGCATATGGATGCATCATTGCTGATTTGTGATAAACAACTCTGTGGCGTGTTTAAATACCTAAATCCCTCCACACAATAAGGCCAAAAAAATAAATTGTTTGTTTGTCTTCCACAATTTTTTTTGAGCAAGTGCGGGCAGGCGGGCGGATTGAGTTTTTTAAAAGATTTTTTTCTCCAAAAGTCAGTCAAATTTAAGCTACACCAAATCATGGCTTCTATAAAGGTGCAAATAAATCTATGGTATCAAAAAATTTTCCAAATGTAAGTCAAATTTAAGCTACACAAAATTATGGTTTCTATAAAGATGCAAATAGGTCTATGGTACCGAAAAATCTCTTTATACAAGTTTAAAAACAGTATTAAAATGTAAACAAAATGTAAACAACAATTTCAAAAATATTTTCAAAAGATAAAAATTCTCAAAGAAAAAAAACTTTTTTGGAAATCTGAAAATTAGGTGCAGTATACTTATGTACATATTTATATATATATTTTTTCCAGTTTCGAAAAATAGGGATGGGCGGTGGAGGACAACCAAACAACTTCTTTTTTTTTTTGCCTAACAATGCAATCTAATCTAACATCTCTATGCCATGTGCAAATATTCATTTATTTCTCTCACAAAGAAGGTGGGAGCAAGACTTGAAAAAAAAGTTATAATGTAACATCTCCATATCATGCGCTTTACATGTCGGCCATCTTTTTTCCTGCCTCATACTTGCTCTAAATCTGTTTCCGGGCAAGTTCATACTAACTGTGACTTGTCAAAGTGATCCAGGACTTGTTTAAGGGCTTCAGAACTCAACCGGTGGCTAACCACCCGGAACCGGTGGTTCTGGGGGGGGGGGGGTTGTCATTGTTCAGGACAATATCATGGGCGGTCAACCGCCGGTTGGGTTTTGAAGTGCTCCCCAAGGGGTTGCTTCAAAACTCAACCGCCCCTAAGCAAAACACAAGAGATATGCACCTTTAAACCTGTACATGCTATAAACGTCATGCTCATGTCTGTCATCCTTTTATCACTGCCTCATTCACACTCTTTTCACTTTGTTTCTGGGCGAGTTCATACTCACTGTGACTCATTTTAGTGGGCTGAGACTTGTTTAAACAAAACTCTCCATGCTGTAAATGTCATGCTCATGTCAGCCTTCTTTTTATCACTGCCTTACACTCACATTTTAACTTTGTTCCTAATATAGGCGAGTTCATACTCACTTTGACTCATTTTGGTGAGCCCAGACTTGTTAAAGCTAAGTTCAAAAGACATGTACCTTTAAACCTCTCCATGCTGTAAATGTCAAGCTCATGCCAGCCTTCTTTTTCACTGCCTTATATTCACTCTTCTAACTTTGGTTCTAGGCAAGTTCATACTCACTGTGACTCATTTTAGTGAGCTGAGACTCATTTTAAGCAGAACTCAAAATACATGTATCTTTAAAACCTCTCCATGTTGTAAATGTCATGCTCATGTCAGCCATTCTGTTTATCAATGCCTTACACTCAAATTTTAACTTTGTTCCTAGCATAGGCGAGTTCATTCTCACTTTGACTCATTTTAGTGAGCTGAGACTTGTTTAAACAAACCTCAAAAGACATGGATCTTTAAAACTCTCCATGCTGTAAATGTCATGCTCATGTCAGTCATCTTTTTAATCACTCCCTCATATTCACTCTTCTAACTTTGGTTCTAGGCGAGTTCATACTCACTGTGACTCATTTTAGTGAGCTGAGACATGTTTAAACAAAACTCAAAATACATGTGTCTTTAAACCTCTCCATGCTGTAAACAGTAAATGTCATACTCATGTCAGCCTTCTTTTTTCACTGGCTCATATTCACTCTTCTAACTTTGGTTGTAGGTGAGTTCATACTCACTGTGACTCATTTTAGTGAGCTGAGACTTGTTTAAACAAAACTCAAAAGACATGTACTTTTAAACCTCTCCATGCTGTAAATGTCATGCTCATGTCAGCCTTCTTTTTTCACTGCCGCATATTCACCCTTCCAACTTTGGTTCTAGGTGTGTTCATACTCACTGTGACTCATTTTAGTGAGCTGAGACTCATTTTTAACAGAACTCAAAAGACATGCATCTTAAAAACTCTCTATATGCTGCTAAACATCACATGCATGTCAGTCATCACTGCCTCATTCTCACCCTTTTCACTTTGTTTCTGGGCGAGTTCATACTCACAGTGACTCGTTTTAGCGAGCTGAGACTTGTATCAGCCAAGTTAAAAAGACTTGTATCTTTCAACCTCTCCATGTTGTAAATTGTGCAATCATTTCTATGCCACGTGCATGTCAGTCACCCTCTTTATCACTGTCTCATACTACACTCTTCTAATTTTGTTTCTAGGCGAGTCATACTCACTGTGACTCGTTTAAGCAAAACTCGAAAAAGATATGCATCTTTAAACCTCTCCATGCTGTAAACCATGAAAATTATCATCACCATATCATGCGCATGTCAGCCATCGTTTTTATCACCGACTCATACTCACTCTTTTAACTTTGATTTTGGGTGAGTTCATACTCACTGTGACTCGTTTTAGCAAAACTCGAAAGACATGCATCTTTAAACCTTTCCATGCTGTAAACCATGAAAATTATCATCACCATATAATGCGCATGTCAGCCATCGTTTTTATCACCGACTCATACTCACTCTTTTAACTTTGATTCTGGGTGAGTTCATACTCACTGTGACTTGTTTTAGCAAAATTCAAAAAAGACATGCATCTTTAAAACTCTCCATGCTGTAAACCATGAAAACTATCATCTCCAAATCATGTGCATGTCAGCTGTTCTTTTTATCACTACCTCAAACTCACTCTTCTAACTTTGTTTGTAGGCGAGTTCGTAATCACTGTAACTCGTTTTAGCAAAACTAGAAAAAAACATGCATCTTTTAACCTCTCTGTGCTGTAAACCATGAAAACTATCATCACCATATCATGTGCATGTCAGGCATCCTTATCACTGTCAAATACTCACTCTTTTGACTTTAACTTTGTTTCTGGGCGAGTTCATACTCACTGTGACTCGTTTTAGCAAAACTCAAAAGACATGCATCTTTAAACCTCTCCATGCTGTAAACCATCATCACCATATCATGCGCATGTCTGGCATCCTTTTTATCAACGACTCATACTCACTCTTTTAACTTTAACTTTGTTTCTCGGCGAGTTCATACTCACTGTGACTCGTTTTAGTGAGCCAAGTACAGTCATATGAGCAGTAGCAACGCATCGGAATCTTTCAAATAACAATTCCAGCAGCTCTAACAATAGCTTAGGTTGATTGTGTTGTGTTACGTTCTCCCCTCGTATTTTGGCACTGTGAAAAGAGTAAAAATTACAAATACATCACCAATTTATTGACAATAATGAACATTATACACACGATTCGTGTAGGACAATACCCACATTGGCTCAAAAATGTTGACAATTTTGGGTCATAACTAAATGAAAACAAAAATGTCTACCACAAGCTTTAAGTCTGTCCCTCCATCAATTCAATAAGCGGTTAAATAATGTTAAGTCTAGCAAACAATAGGAGGGCTGATGAGTATGTAAGCAAATAAATTCCATAACTCGTTATTCAAGTGTAAGAACGTTGTATCTACTGGCTGCCAAATATAATATTCAATTTTACATCTTATAACTAGGATGTGAAAAATTCCCCCAAATTGTTTTCCCACATGTCAGTGGCTCTTAAAATGGTACTTCATGTGACACTCTCACTTAAAGAACCATTTCAAGAACCACCGACCCAAGACTGAACATAAAAAATGTGAATAAAAAAAAAAAATTGTGCACAGATTAAAGTTGATCTTGACCTTGATAAAAGCACCAAATCATAAATGTCTTGTTGTAATAGTATTTAAAGCAAATTTAATGCACTTTAAAAATGAAGAAAAAATGATAGAAATTGGTTGAAAAATAAGCCAGATATGACCAATTAAATAAGCACATCTCCTTTTTCTTCATTCCGATGGGATTTATACACATTAAACTAGTACTTATAAAAGCCTATTAGAATGTACAATTTCATGTCGTTGTCAACTCGGTGTTGGATTTTACTGATTTTTTAACTATGCACCATGGTTACAAGAAATCATAAATGTCGTTTTGTTTGTTTTACATTTCCAGAAGAAAAAAGGAAGGAAAACATATGATTCAAGCCTGTTTCTGCAAACCTGTTTAATTTCTATACAAATCCTGATTTTAGCTCATTTGACCATGTTGACAATAAATTATGTCTTTTAAATACTCATTTGTGCAATGCAACTGACTGAACTACTTATCTACGAAATGTTTTAGTCATGCTGTGTACACATTGCTTCATTTACAATGCCAGTTCAACAACTAATTAAAGTTAAATAGACAATGGCGACAAAACTCTCACTTCTTTGCTTTCATCATACATGCCATAATGCCATAACCCGTATGATAAATGTAATATCTTGCTTAACTTAACTGTGTAAATCCCATTGGAACGGAGGCAAAAGAGACATACTTAGTACAAAATTGGTCATATCTTACTTATTTCTCATTGGATTTCTGTCATTTTTTTTCCTGCATTTGAACGTGTATTAAATTTGCTTTACTATAACAAGAAATTTATGATTTGGTGCTTTTATCAAGGTCACGGTCATCTTTAATCCGTGCACAATTTTTTTTTTGATTCATGTGGAATACACACTAGTGCATTGTAAATTTATGAAAAATGGCAGCTATTCTAGATACGAGACTTTTTTGCACTCACATGACATACTTACTTTTCAGCTACTTCCTCCGTGGTTTTCTGTACAATTTTGTTGAGTTCCTTCAACACATCGCCCTTGATTGCCTGCAATAGATCACACAATGGTTATTAAAGTTATTAGGAAATGGTGAGCAAGATTGTTTGTATTGATCTCAAGAGAAAGGATTCTCAGAGTTGATAACTTCATATTCTCTGATATAACTGCTAGGGTCTACTCACTCAAAATTCAAGGAAACCTCTTACCCTGTTTATGTCTTATGCTGTCTTCCTTAAGCCCCCCCCCCCAAAAAAAAAAATAAATAAATAAATAAAAATAAATAAAATTAAATTAAAATAAAAAAAATGTTTAGTTAATTGTCCTCCACAACTTTTTTTGAGCAAGTGCGGGTGGGCGGATTTTTTTTTTTTAGATTTTTTTTAAAATGCGAGTCAAAGCACACGAAATTATAGCCTCTATAAAGATGCAAATAAGTCTACTGTACCAAAAAATCTCTTTATACGTGTTTAAAAACAGTATTAAAATGTAAACAAAAGGAAAACAACAACTTAAAAAATATTTTCAAAAGATCAAAATTCTCAAAGAAAAAAAATTGGAAATCTGAAAATTAGGCTTTTGTACAGTAAAAACTTTTTTCCCATTTCAAAAAATAGGGGCGGGCATTGGAGGACAACCAAACAACTTTTTTTTGGCCTAATCTAATATGAAACATTAATTAGGTCCAACATTTAATAATCGGTATTTATAATTCAGAGCGCAATCCAAGGTAAATTTTAATTGAACTTGAAGGCATCAAAGGGCAATTGCTGTCGAAGCCCCATGCTGTTGCCGTGATGCCCCCTAAAACACCACAAAATCAAAGGCAGTCTCTGCTGTAACCTAATTATAGCCTACGGTACTGCCCTTTTCATTCTCCGATTCAATGTTTGTACGTTACAAAATATCATGCAGCTGAAATAAATGAATGATATTTCATTTAATGTCATAGTACTGAAATAATACCAGATGATTTTTTTTTATTCTATTACTTTATTCTGAGTTATGTCTTGACTTCAGTAAAATATGCCTTAATGCCCTTCCTGCTTAATTGATAAATTGCTGCTATGCCCTTTTAAAATTTGCTGAGTTACCGTGATGCCCTTCAAAATTCTTAAAAGTCGAGGGATATTTTAGAATTGTCTTTTCAAAACTGCCGTGCAATTCTGTGGGCTTATCATTTACCCTGGCGCCATCTATAGTTTCATTATGAGAGAGTTCAAGAAGTTCTACAATTTCTTAATAAAAATTATAAATTTTGGCAAGTTTCCTGAAAATTTCAACCAAAGTAAAAACAAAAACAAATTTGATTGTTTTCAATCAATCAATCAATTTACAGTGTACTTGCTAGTCATGACATGCATACCCCATGAAGGAGTCTATTTGTACAGGGGACCAACGTCTTAACGTGACTTCCGAACCATGGAGCAAATAAAGTTTCTTGCCCACAGAAACAAGGAGGAAAAAACACCGCGCCTAGGGCTCGAACCCACAATCTCTGTACAAGACGCATGCCCTAACTGCTCGGCCATGCTCTGCTCTTTTGTTCGTACTATATCTATTACATTGATATTGAATTTGAACTTGAAAACATCCCCAAAATTAAACATGTATCTGGAGAGGAAAAAAATGGATTTTCCATAGTTGGTTATTCCTTTTACCTCATTAGTGCCTTCGGGTTTCTTCAGCAGAATTAACGATTCCAGTAAAATGACCATGTAAGTCTCTGAATTGTGGTCAGGATTAGGGTAAGGTATACCTTCACTTATCACTAAACAGATAGACAGACAAACACAGAAACAAACATAGACAAACAAATAAAAATGTGCATAGTTGCAAGCAAAAAAGCACTGCAGTGCAAATTTTTTAGATATATATAAATAAAATGACAGATAAGAATCACAAATGTGAGATAATATGAGATAATAATTAGGTAAAAGTTCTGTTCCATATCTTGATATAATTAGTAGGCATGGGCTGATTCATTTTATCCTAGCATACCATAGTGCATAGAATACTACACCACACAGAAAAATAGGCAAGCTACTCATTACTAGCCCATACACAGAGTCATGCAAGAACTTGAACTTGCAAGGACTGTGCTTGTAATACTACACCATGCAAGTTCAGTATACAATGCTAAATGCTAAGAAATATGATTGTATAGTCACTATATTGTCAAGTAAGATTAGGGTTAATTAATGACCCAATTCACAAGGCAATGACTATTCAAGGCCAATATGAACAATAGAGGTTTAACATTAGACTATGTTTAAAATAAGACCATGTTTAATCAAAAATCCACAATGATTTCATTAAAATATTTTCCTAGCTATCCAATTGCAAGGCTTCAAATACAAAACTATAAAAGGCAAAAATATGAAGTTTTTTGATAAAAGATAAAAGAAAAATATGTTACATGTTATGTAAAATAGGTTGAAGGCAAAAAGGTTTAATTGACTTTAAATAAACCTCAAACCTCTTTTTGTTCATATCAGCCTTTGCGTCTGCACTTTGTGTTGTACAAAACAAAAATACATTGATGACAGTATGCTAATCTTTTATATTGTTTTGTGCATATTGCACTGTGCTTTGCACTTGGTGTGAAATGTGATACCATCAAGCTCTGACAGTGAAACCCTCTTTAACACAAATCTGTTAACACAAAATCCCTGATAACACAAATTCTCAAGCTCTGACAGTGAAACCCCCTTTAACACAAATTTGTTAACACAACATCCCTGATAACACAAATACTAATTGGGAATTCTACACAAAATTTCAGCCTAGAAAAATATGTCACTCTGGATTTTAAGCATGTTTGTCTCAAGCTCTGACAGTGAAACCCAATTTAACACAAATCTGTTAACACAAAATCCCTGATAACACAAATTCTAATTGTGAATTCTTCATAAATTTCAGCATAGAAAAATATGTCACTCTCGATTTTAAGGTGGCCTAGCACAGATAGAATTCCTCTATTTATTTTTCTAATTGTTCGATATATGGTGTTTTCATATGTGCTGATCACATTTCTGAAATACAAAGTGGGGGTCACCAACTTAGTTTTTGAGAAAAATCCACTTCCAAAACACTATGTTTTACCATTTTTTACCATTGACCTCTATGGTAAAATCAAAATAAATCAGATAAAAACACTTATAATTAATGTTAATTCATTTTGATATTGGAATCATCTATTTTTTTCATGTTTTGACCCATAAATAATACATTTGTATTAAGATATAGGTTAGAAAAAATCCTGACCGACTCTTCAAAGGCAAGCAAACAATCTCTTTTTTCTGACCTAACAATGAGAACTATGTGGATTCTATCACTCTGTCATGCAATACGTAAAGGTGATAAATGAACATTTCATTTTAAGAGTTAAATTTGACATATGTGACCGTCCAGCCCAAACAAGCCATGAAGCCGGCCCCTGGTCATTTGTGATGGCTCACAACTCAAGGGGGACTTTGAAGATAATATAAATTTTGATTTTTTTCATTTCATCTGTTGCAGCATTTTCTAAGCTTTAAAATGACACCTTACTTGTTGAAATTGATCAAGGCAATCAAATTTCACAACAGAAAATCTGCTGGAAACTCTTATTATTTTCTTTATTTTTTGCTGCCTATTTTCACCTATATCTTGAAAAGTTTTCTGTCGCAAGGTCCCCCTTTTCGGGGTGAGTCATCACATTTTCACTTTTTTACATATCTGCAAAGTCAGTGTCATAAGGTTTAAAATGACACCTCAAAGAACTTTATTCCGATGACCACAAGTCAAGTTATGGTCCATCAAAGTTTGTCATGGAGTAAAAGATGAAACTGAGATAAACACATTCAAAAACCAATAAGCTATATACGTTTCTGTTGGTGGTCATTCTAAAAAAAAGATGAGATTTTGTTTAATGCTTAAGGTGTCTGGTCCATGCGTACCAGTACGCACTAGTTTCTGAGTTGGTAAGTGTCGCATACGCATGCGCATATACTCTGAGTAGTGTTAAAATTGCAATATTTTAATATTTTTCTGGAAAATAAGTTCGGTGACCCCCAATTTTTATTATTTTATTTGAAAGACCATACTTTCGGGCAACTTTTATGAAAAAATTGACAAAAAATTTCAGGTGAAGATTTTGAATCAACATTAAATAATATCACTTTTGCCACATTTCCCATAGACCCAGTACTAATTTTTCCCAAAAACCTCCAAAAATGATAAACGACTCGCATGCAAAAACGAGTCCGGTGACCCCCAATTTTTATTTTAAAAATCGGTTCTACATTGATAAAATAGCATTCATGCCGATTTCAAGATCTATCATGGACCAGACACCGTTGCAGGTATTTAGAAGAATGCATGAATATTGTGAATCTTCAAAAAACAAAATGACCTTTGCATGTATTTTCACCTCTAGGGTAAAATGAAGTATGCTGACTTTACAGCTCATAGGGGCTGGACGATCCCATACAGAGAACAAATGCAGAATTAAATGAGAAATCTTAAAACAAGGAAAAAAAAATCTTTTGAATACAACCCTCCATTCCCCAATGAGTATCTGAGAGATTTAAGTACATCATGCAATATGAACGAACCATCCAGGTTGTGAACAAATAGCAAATTATATATAAATCTGGTGAACTGGACTGATATTTTTGATAGCTATACCATATCAATACTCATCCAAGGATATTGTCGCTTTTGTGAGATTTGGGCCCGAAATTATGCTCCTGGAGCAGGTTCTCCTGGAGCAGCTGCTCTGGGAGCAGTATCTAATACATGCTCCAGGAGCATGTTTAAATGTTGTCTTGCAGAATTGTATTGATTAAGAAGCAAGTAACTAGATATATCTAATATATGCTCCTGGAGCATGCTTAAATGTTGTCTTGCAAAATTGCATTGATAAAGAAGCAAGCAACTAGATATATCTAATATATGCTCATGTATTAGATACATTTTGTTACATGCTTCTTTATTTTGCAAGACAATATTTAAACATCCTCCCGGAGCATGTATTAGATACTGCTACCGGAGCAGCTGCTCCAGGAGCATAATTTCGGGCCCAAATCTCACAAAAGCGATATTGTCATGCTGCTTTCATACTCATGTAGTTTTGTAGCTTTGTCGCTGTCTGACGTATTTTTTGTGTGCAAAAACTTGCCGCTTCTGGTTGCAGTAGAGGCAAAGCTACATGTCGATGAGATAATCAATATCGGCAAAATTTTGTCGCACAACAAGATTTTTCAAGTTGAAATCAAGGGTTTAGCCAGAGAGACGTCCAACCGTCATTTGGACGGCTGATCACGAAAATGAACGCCCTGTAAAATGCAAAGGCCGTCCAATAAGGCGTCCAAAAATGCGTTTTACCATTAAATATAATGTTGAATGTTAGAATTTATCTTCAATAATAATCATCATCACAAAATCTGATCAATTTATGTACTTTGTTGACTTCAAAATGGGCTTTATACCGCATTGTGTCTTCGTTCGTTTGCCGGAATATCACAATATTTGCCAGAATGTCACATCATTGTTTCTTTGTCAAGTATGAATATTAATCATGCTGACATCACGATGTCATGATTGAAGTCGGCTTGTTCGCCCGTCCTTGGAATTTGGACGCCCTACTTTCAAATCCTGGTTAAACCCTTGGTTGAAATGATTTCAACTGGCGACATGAAGAGGCAAAACTGCAAAGCGACAAAGCTGCAAAGCTACAAAAGTATGAAACCAGCATCAGGTTGAGTGATATTCTTATCTCTTAGCTTGTTGATCCATTACTGTTTTGAAAAATCATGAGAGAGACATAAACAAATTTTCTTGATCACTTTTGAGGATACAGACATTGCAATTCTTGAGAAAGAACAAAAGTGGAAGAGGCATCATCAGAAAGGGTATTAAGACTAAAGTGTTCCGAAAAAGAAACTGGTACACTTTGTTTTGGTTATTTTCTACAAAATTATATATTTATCAGGCCAAAATAATTGCAGATAATGTAAATGGATTTGTTTCCTGTGAAATGGGTACAAAATTTCTTCCAAAATCCGAAACCATCCCGCTTATCGGGCAAAGTGAAAAATTTTGGTAAGGAAATAAAAGTTACAAATTTTGATTGGCACGGGAAAACATCCCAGCAGGAAACGTAACACACATACCCCAAGACAGCCCGTATCAATTACTGCTTAACTCCCTCTCAGTATCGTAGACGAACGAGCATTTCAAATTCACAATTATATGCATGGATGAAGAATATGAATGGATGAGAGCCTAATTATATGTTTAAAAAGGTGTTGGAATGTCTAAATGATGTTTTGATATTGAATTGATGAGTTTTAGATCATTTTATTTAGCACCAGTGCTTTTTTTTCATTTGAAATGATGTGAAACAACAACATGGTTATTTTTTTTTTAATGTTTAATCAGTGCAAATGATTTTGACACGTAGTGTTCTTGAGTTGATAAAGTTGATTTATTAAAGAATTTAATTTGGAGTTTATCTGAATCATCTGATCTCAATCGCTTGCTATTAAAGTGTTATACGGCAAAAAATATCGATGCAATTTGTAATCGATATCTCAAGAGGAAATTACAGGGCATGAGTCATGACATGCGCCGCACTCTTATCGCGTCGTGCTCAAAATTTGTTTTGTTTCTCTGCAAAAAGTTTTCACTTTGCCCGATAAGCAGGATAGTTTGGGATTTTGGAAGGAATTTGTATATCAATATCATTGGAAACATATCCATTTACATTATCTGCAATTATTTTGGTCTGATAAATATATAATTTAGTAAAATGGAACCAAAACAAAGTGTACAAGTTTCTTTTTCGGAACACTTTATATGCAAAATAAAAAATGATTGGACAATTTAATCAAAACTCCATGGTAGGGTTTGCATTTAAAAACAATGGGGACCTGCACTCTGGATTTTTGTTTCCAATGTCCAATAAATTATTGCTCGGCCTATAGAAGGAACTGCCTTCCCTAAATAGAAGGGGATTCAGACAACCATGGCTCTTATGTCATAAACCAACGTCATATTGGCTGACAAAGTTTGACATCAAAATCAATTGCTGCCAAGTAACCGGTTCACGCTTATTGCGATTCGAACCGCGATCAAAATGATCACAACATATCAATGGGTAGCTAATAACTGAGCATGAACAAAGCATGAACCAGTAACCAGGATCAGTGAATAGAACATCAGCCAGCCTGACGGATGTTCCTTGGATGAGGAGTAATTACAGTAGCGATCGAAAAATGTACGTCCAGTTGACCAGATTTATATTAATTGCCATATATTAACATCATGCTTTTGTGCATTGTTGATATCTCAAATATACCACACATATATAAATGAAAGGTTGGAAAATTCTATAACCACAACCAAAATGTAAATGATAGTGTGATACCTGTATAAGTGGTTCCAGACCACATGTTTTCGTTGGCTGATTTAGTACAATAAACAGAATATGGTTAACAAGGTTATAGCTTCCTAACAGTTAAAGCTACACTGCCGCTCTAAAGTATTTCCGCACAAAACCTTTTATTCAGTCATATCTCAAAAAGCGTTTATCCGATTTTCATCATTTTTTGACAGAGTCTATTTTGTATAATCATCGAAGTAACTATTCCAGAAATGAATTCATTGCATTTGAAAATATGGTGTGTAATGCATATTACTACTTTCGTCTGAACATAAAAAAATGAGTTTATATACATTTCTGCGCATTTGTTTTAAAACTTACAACCTGAAAATATTCTATCCTGTTACAAGGTAATAATGAGATTATGAAAAATTGATTAGTTACATAGTAATGAGATTTGTACTTGTAGTGTATTTGTATATGGTCAATGAAATCAGCCATTTTGTATAGCAATGGAAGATCAAATATTAAAAGACACATCGATTTATTCATATTGAATAGTTTTAAGTTACCTATACAAGTATGAATCTTTGATGGTTACAGATGGTTTAATGTAAAAAACAAGGTTTTTGAATATTTTTAATTGTGAGGAAATACTTTAAAGCGGGAGTGTATCATCACAATACTTTGTACAATTGAATATGCTCTATAAATCTTGAAACAAGCAGCAAGCAGACGATTAACGCACATACCAATAAGACCATACGGGGAACTAAATTAGTCCATATCTTTTAAATCATAACCACATACCCGATCTTACTGAACATTCAAATGAACCTATGTTCAATGTTTGTCCATGAGGTAGAAACAAAATTAGCCAAAAATAATACCAAAATCATGAATGATTCAAGTGCAAAAAATATTAATACGCAGTGATTTGGTCTTAAATCAATCATAATCAATCATTTCTAGTCTCTTACACAGTACTAAACCACCAGTTCTCAATGATGTAGAATACAACAGATATGCTACGGATCTCATAAAAGAGTCTGGTTGCTTGCTGCATACTTCAAGATTTATAGACTATAGGTCAGTTTTATATGATTTTTTGTTGACAAGAACATCAACAGGGAGCTTGAATTCAAAATCTTGTAATCCTAAATGGTGTCAATACAGTACATTAAAGACAATCCTGAATGAAAAACAAACAAACACTGAGGTGAATGATGAAAACGTAATAAGACCAAATAAAAAAAAGTTTGTCTCATAGCTGCAGCATGCTTTTGTAAAACCGGGTGATCTGGAAAAAAGTGTAAACGGGGTAATTTTTTTTATTTAATGACTTTCTTTTGTTTTCCTAGAATTTTGTTTAGCAAATCATGCTTTTACCTACCAAAACAATTCATGAACATGACGGAATTAATTACTTCTACATTTTATTTGTAACCATAAATGTACGTTTGGTCTTTGAGAAATGTTAACATATGGAGCTAAAAACTTATAATTCACAGCTCAAAACTTATAATTCACTTATAATAAACAACTCAAAATGGGAATTTTAAAAAATCGCATTCCGCATTCATTTTCAAGACACTCATAAGCTTTGAGACAAACTATTATTTTATTTGACCTAATGAGAATAACAGTAAAGTCAGTGTACATACAAAGTTGGCAAGATAATTGTGAAAAAAAAAATATGGTTAATTTGCAGTGGGCTAAGCTGTAAATTTAAACAAAAAACAACACTTGTGGCCACAGATATCAAAGATATCCATTTTCTGCAATTTAAATGTGTGCCATAAAGTCATTGTTTTGGTTTGGTTTTAGCTGAAAGTAATATAAGAATTAAACCATCAAGGCACAGAACAAAACAGATATGGCAAGACAATCACCACAATTATAGAGACAGCATAGTACAAGACAGACAGACAGACAGACAAATAACAGCATATAGTACAAGATACACTGGAACCCTCGATGTGGGCACTTCACTATATAGTCAGACTGCCCATCATCGCAGGTAACGGCCGATCATAATTAGTCAAAATTTTGACCAGTAGAATTAAACAACTTGCCAGCTCACTCGACCTATCTAACTACACGGCAATCATTCGTTAGTGGAAGGTTTTGTCGAAGACAGCCATGAGAATGATTGTTCATGAAAAAATCTGAATTTGGTAAAATTTAACCAAACAACCACTAAAACGATTCAAGCCCAAAATTATCTGAATTTTGGATGATTTTGGATGATAAAATATCTGAAATCAGATGATTATCTGAAAATTCTCATGCCTGTGAAGATGTTGACAAAATGGTGATGTTTACATACACCACCTCTTCATGACACACCGTGTGTAACTATGCAATCACCAATGCGTCATGCGTGTAAGTGTTTGATGCTGAAAACAATATCTTCAGGATACAGGCCAATGAAGTGCTTAGATTGATTAGCGGTTACCAGCGTCTTGTTTTGGATGAGAGGTCGGAGCCCAGCGTAAGTACAAGACAGACAGTCAGACAGACAAATAACAAAGACATAGTAAGTACCCCATACTGATAACCATACAGACACCATGCATGGTGTGCGCGAACCAGACAGACACAACACACCAGCAGAAAAAGAGACAGCGAGAAATGAACAATATAATGTGTCTGTTTATCTCAAACCTGTCGTAAATGCAGCAAACTCTTTTGGCTCTACAACTGAAAGATGTCGACTCAACAATCGCTAGGTTGGAATTTGGTGAAATTGATTTTTTCGTCAGATCCAGAATCTTTATGTTTACCGTACTTCAAAATATCTGTAAAATTTCATTTAAAGAAAATAATCAGAAGCGGTGTTTCCGCTGAGGCCGTATGGCGCGCCATTGGCGCAGAAGTGGTGAAAATTGGCGCAACAAGTTTCTGAAAATGTGTGAGAAAGAAATATTTTTCTAGCTATACTGAGATAATTTTCAGCCACAGCTAATAATTTTGGCGCAAGCACCTTTTCAACTTTGTTAAACTTACTCGAACTGGCGCAAGTTCAAAAACCTTAGCGGAAACACTATATCTTTTGTTCTAAGGACCATCAACAGAAATATGGCTTACTGAATGCATTTATCTCAGTTTCACGTTTTACTCCATGATAACCTTTTACAGACCGTAATTTGACTTTGACTTTGAAAGTCTAGTGAAGTTCAATGACATGTCATTTTAATCATCACATCATGGTCTGAGCAAAATGTTCCAAAAAGTAGAAATTACAATAGGCTGCATTTACGGCTGGTTTGAGATGAAGGGTCACAAAAAAAAAACTATTCTGTTGTGATACTATCAAGTATGAACAGCACCATACCAAAAAATAAAAATCACCTTGTTTAGGCTTTTGCCAAGGAAACCCAACTTGGTACTTGGTACCAAGTAAGCTAAAGGAAGCTTATCTTCTACAGGGCTCCAAGATGTTTTTTAAATTCAGTTTTGAATGCAGGAGGAAGACCAGAGTACCTGGAGAAAAACCTGCGGAAGCAAGCATGGACTGAAAACCAAATGCACATAAAGCACTGTGCGCGGGACTCGAACATGGGACCTCATTGGTGCAAGGCGAGGGAACTACTGCTGTGCCAACCCGCTCCCCCAAAGATAGCAAAGATGCTCTCATTCTGATAGTATGTTACACCTATTGCTTTTAGATAAGGGGCCGCTTCTAAACTCAACCGGCAGTTGACTGCACGGAACTGTCGGTTCTGGCCGGTTGCTATATTGTACAATGGCAACTGCCCATAACCACTGGTTGAGTTTTGAAGCGGTCCCTAAGCCATTAGGTACAGCTATAGAATTATACCGGGTATAGTTAACCTGCATCATTTTGATCCCTGTCATGGAATAATTAAGGGTATTCAAACTTTCCTGATCGTAATGTTCAAACCAGATGCCTATGATGATAACACCTCAATGCATGATTCTCGTGAAGTGTCAGAGCTACAATCATGCGATCTTAACTCATAAATTGGAGTAAGAAAACAAACAAACACAACACAACACAAAATGAACACTAGCACATAGACAAACTATAGAAGCACAGAAGAAACAAAATCTAAACATCTTCAACAATTCTTTTCAAAAAAGACAACAATTCCACCAGAAAAGTCATACAAGGGTTGTTCAAAAAGTTTGTGACCTGAGGCAGATCTAAGCTGTGACATTTTTATGGTATAAACTCAATTGATGAATACTTGGACAGTTTCAAGTAAATATCGTTTTAACCATTATTATAACTCAAAATTTGGCTTTTTTGCAAAAAAAAAATAACCATTATAAAACAAAGAACTCCCGTATCCATCTCCTTCCAGGCACTTTTGAAATCTGACACCTTGTCTTTGTTAAAATCGCTGAGTGTGTTGCAACTGGGAAAGAGACTTCCAGGTCATTGCACTTCAACTAAGTTTTGTTGTTACTTCGGTTTACAAGATAATTTTTAAATTACTAAATATGAGTGACATTTGACAAACATTGAAAACTAAATGTGCAAATCTCTCTACAGTTTTATGCGTCTAATTGTGTACCAGAGACCTACAAGCAAACATATAGAAACACTGAACACTTAACACGCAAATACCTCAACAGCTTCAGGGATTCTTTTCAATAAGGACAAAGATTCCACTAGAATTGCCATATAATGCTCAGGATTCTCATACGGATCTTCCTTCAGGTTTTCTGTGATTGGCTTATTAGCTTCATCGTCTGGGTCGACAAAAATTAATGATTCTACAGAGAAAGAATGCACTGGCACAAATTAGTATTTCAAAAATGACTTGTTAATGAGACCATTTTTGTAATTGGCACCAATCTACCAGACAATTACTTTAATATACGACTTTTTTTTAAGAATAGTATTTTTGGCTACTTTCCCACGTGTGCGTTAATACTCAGCTAGGTATAGATATGGTCAGTTTTTCTGAGTCCGGCAGGCACATACCCTCGGGAGGAAGTCTCGATCATCAAACACCTCGGGGACAGTATTTTGCGATACTTCCCCTCAAACCATGTTGTATTTGTATACTATCCATGATATTTGAGGGTTGCTCTGGCAAAATGAGCGAAAAGTTGTGAATGCAGATTTTGAATAATTGTTCTCTAAAGTGAAACAAATGATGAAAAGGTTGAATTTCAATTTTTGACATAAAATGCATTCATGCATAAGACTTTGCATATGTGACACTTAAGGCCAGATTCCTTTTATCCGTTTGCAGCGTGGTTGCGGTGCGTTTTCACTGTAAGGCTTCTGGTAGTGGTATAATTTTAAGCACTTAATTGAATGGAGATGAATGGTATCAGATTGGAAACTGAGATTCAATTTTGTCCGTCCGTTTTTAATGCGGTTTCATTTCAGCATATTCTCTAATTGAAAAGTTTCTGCATGACCAAAATGCATTCAAAACGGATAAATCGCTCCAGGGACCAATTCAGGTAAACGCATGGGTTTCCGGATAGCCGCAACGCAAACGGACCGGATAAAAGGAATCACTCTCGCTAAAATCCATTATATCGATTCAAAATGGATCGCATGCAGAATCACATTGAAAACGGATCTCAGCTTAAACCTGATCCTATTCAATCATATGCTTTAAATTATACAATTACCAGTACCCTTACAGTGCACAACGCAACCGCACCGCAAACGGATGTGCTATAAAATTTAAGATTGTAAAATTGATTAATTAATTAGGTAGTAATTAACTTATTTTGACGCATGTGTCATTTTGCTGATTTTCCGATATCACATACAGGCATAATTGACAAAAAATTGCAATGCGCAAGCCCATATTGTCGTATACATATTTTCAATTATATCATTTGAAAGCTGAGATTATGGAGAATGAAAATATGTCAACTCAATTTTGAAATTTGCTACTTTCCACTCATTTTACCAGAGCACCCCTCTTATAAACAACCCCTTTATCTATCTGAGTTCTCATGTTGCAGAAAGTAATCACTTAGAATGGGTCCTTAATTATCCCAGGAAAGGCATGAATTTTGCCAGCAGATATATTTCATTAACCCCCTCTCTTCTCTTCCTAAAGACAATTTATTTTACCCCTTCCCACACCCATTTTGAAAAACAGGTGTAACACACTATTAATTATCTAAACTAGGTTGAATTATCTTTGAAAGGATAAGGGCCGCTTCAAAGCTCAACCAGCATTTAGCTATCAGGTATCAGTGTTTCTGAGCGGTTGCATTGTTCCAACCAGCAAAAACTGACAATTCTGAGCCGTGCCTATTCTTTGCGGTCAACCACTGCCAGTGTTACCTCAAATATTTAACGAAATGGGAACAGAGCTAATAGAGTAGTTAAGAATGAAATTTTTTTGAAAAACTCTGCTTTCTACTAGATTTAACTATTTTTATTAAAATATTTTCACTTCTCTTAATTTAAAATACATGTTCTTGCTCATCCATAACACAATTTCCATAAGTTGTTTGATTCCACATGAAATCCATGGTAGGGTCCTTAATTTTACACAAATATCAAATGAACTTACTAGCATTCTGTGCTCTGACAGCAGCTCTTCTAGCCGAGTTTGCTAATTCTAAAAGTGTTGGCTTCTGCTTAGAGGGCGCTATGTCATGCCCACC
>JXSR01S015002.1:102608-114124 GCA_000969725.1 Ophiothrix spiculata | reverse complement strand
CCAGTAAACTAAACTTTCAAGATCACCCACTCTCCTCAACCACATTCACATACACACCCCACACACCACAGAACCTCCTTTTACTGATTTTTGAAGATTGAATACAGAAAAAGGCTTAGGAAGACGAGGGTTAAAATATAAACACCACAATAGCAAAAATATATATTCTACATAAAAATGTTTACAAGCTTACTTATCATCGCTCTTTCAATATCCAGTAAACTAAACTTTCAAGATCACCCACTCTCCTCAACCACATTCACATACACACCCCACACACCACAGAACCTCCTTTTACTGATTTTTGAATATTGAAAGAGCAAGGAATTATCAGGTACATTCACAACTATTACTTTGTGTAGACAGTTTTTCACAAGGAACATTTTGAGACTATTTTCAGCAAAATTTGACACTTTTGAAATTGTCGATCCCCATAGGGCTGAACGCGTGACCTTCAGATGACCTTTTTACTTTTTGGGTTATAACTCGAGAACCGAACATCGGAGATAGGTAAAACTATACTTTTTCTTCATCCTTGTGATGAGAGGAACACATTGGTATAGTTTAATTTTGAAATTTGACCCTCTGTAATGGCGGCCATTTAGAAAAATGGCCGCCATTTTGTTTCTAGACAAGATCTGAGATGCCCCTATTTCTAATTTTCTTTTAAAAAGTACACTCTACATGTGTGCCAGATTTCATACCTTTATTATCAAAAGCACAATTGTTCCATACTATGTAACTTATCTGCAGTACTACTAGGCCACACGTTGAGTTAAAAAATGTCAAAGAGGCTCATTTTGCGAGTAACATTTCCCCGTGAAGTCCATGAGGTGAGTTCCAATTCGTATTGAGTGTAAATTAATTCAGTTTGGGCTGTATACATCTATGTTGCAATTCAGGATCGAAAGGGTTAAACTTATTTAAATTACTCATTTTCCGGGTTTCAAATTTCTCGAGTATCAATTAATAATTTTCATATTTCTATTTCTCCAAGTTTTATTTTTTTTTTTTTTGGCTGGCCGAACTTGAGCGAGGACAGCTTTAGTGGCCAAAAGTCAATTTGACCTTTGACCTCTTATCTATATTTCCTTATTTTATTTATTTTAGCAGCAAAAAACACATATAATAAAAAATATGTCAACATGATCAATGCAGGAGCAACAATTTATTGAATCGGGCTATTTATACAGAATTATATTCTTGAAAAATGATGCAAAAGCCAGAATCTAAATAACATTCTTCTTCGTTTCAACTTTTAAAAGGTGATTTTGGATAGCACAGTCGAATAAACAGCTATAAATAGTTCACTGTATGTTATCACTCAGTGGCCTTGCCTTCAGGAAAAAATTGATTGAAAGTTTTTGATTGGAATAAACTTATAAATCATTTGTTTGTACAATTTTCTCTAACCCAGTTTAGGGGCGGGGGCATATTGTTATTTATAATAGGCCTGATTGTGGCGCATTGTAAGGACTAGTTGAATGTCAATCTACCAGGTAAAGTTGGCAATGATTGGTAATCATGATATAATCCTCAAAATCTGATCAAGTTTTGGCCCCTATTGGAAAATACAAATATAATACACAGCGTTTTTTTTTTTTATAGAGGAAGGGGAATTTTAATTTTATTCTTATATTTTATAGAAATATCTAGGATCAGTCTGGAATTTGTCAAAAACAAAACATCACATGATTTTTGTTTTCTTCCTTTCTTCTTTCTTCCTTTTTTTTTAATCAGTTGGCCTATAGGCCTTTTACTGCTAAATCAATCTACAGTGAGACCTGCATTCTCGGCCAGCATAGTGTTTTTTTCCAAATACCTTGTTAGATTTGTAAATTTAATTTTAAGGCTAATGCTTCCTATAAATGTGTGTAGTAATTTAGGACAAATGCTTGTTCGAGCATACGGCAAATTACGACCTTGAAGCGTATTTTTACCTGAAGCGCAAAATAAAGTTTCTTGCATTTACGACTCGTTGTAGATGTTAAATATGTATAAAAAAGAAAATATTTTGAAACAAGAACTGTCTTTAAAAAATCACAACGCCTCCGGATGAAATAAAATAATGTAGTCTTTAATGTGAATTATATTTGCAGATGTATTTTTCCTTTATGGAGATGGACGGGACAGAAAAGGAGAAAAGTTAATTAACTAACATAATATTTGGCTTGAAAAGGGGATTTTATATTAACGTCAAAGTTAAGAGCTTCTGACTAAAATGTTTTAGTTTCAAATATCCGTCAAAATCAGTAAAATCAATTTGAAATAAATGATAACTAATTATAGTGATTTTTTTTATTCCTGTAACTTCATTAAAAGTTTTAGGGGCGTGTTGACGATTCGATTCATTCTGAGAGATTGTATGCATTATCTAGTCAATTCAATAGAAACTTTAGTTAATGATACCAGGTATATGGCCATAATTAAAAAAAATCCGCCTTCTCACAAAAAAAAAGATATGACAAATCAAAACTGGCGAATAATTCCCAATGATATAAATGACTGGTTAGTCACATTGATTAAATCTCTCTATGAGATTTAGTATGACATCACTTTTGACAATGCTTTTCATTGAACCTGATTGAAAACCTTCCATATTCTATAGAAAATAATTGACTTAATGAGGGTTAGACATTGTATCATATTGAACAATATTGAGCATTATACTGTTTGGTTTTTGTTTGTTTGTTTTTTTTGTTTTGTTCATCTCCTCTAAAATATTACAGGTCTATTGGTAATTTTCTAAGGTTACCAAAATAGAAAAAAATGCTGTAACCTGTTTTCTCATTTTCAGTTCTGCCCAGCTCCTTAAAAGAAAAAGTAAAACATCTGCAAATATTATTCATATCAAAGATGACATTATTTTATTTCACCTGGAGGCATCTTTTTAAAAGACAATTCTTGTTTAAAATGAATACTTGTTGATATGATTCAACAGCATATGCCCAAGGACGTCTTGAGTCAGTGTGCTCAATTTGAATATAACTGAACAATTATTATATAATAGTAAAACTTTCATTCAAGATTGTTTATTAACCATTTATCACAGGGGGACCACCGTCATTATACAAAGTGGACACTGTGATCGTGTACAAAAACAAGTAAAAAGTGTAGGTTTTTTTTTTTACGAACGGGCGATGTCGGGCGATGTACTCAAATAAACTGGAAAATAACAAAAATCTGGAAATTAGGATACAGCTAAATTTATAAAAGGATACTTAAAAGCATGAAAATAAGAATCTAACCTGAAAACGTTGTTAAAAGAACAATTATTGGATGACAACTTTATGCACACATAATGTGTTGTTAAAAGGGCAATATAGCCCCGATATAGCTAAGGAGACCTTGACGGATATATATAAGGCTTACTTTAAAAGGGTTCTTATGTTTTCAGATTTGATTTTAACATATGTGTACCGTCGCGGCAAAAGGGTCCAGTTGGGTCAAAACCAAAATATGGAGATTTTCATATGGTGGTAAAGCTCATTTAATTCCCTTTTCAATGATACCAAAATCATGCAAATCGGAGCTTTGGGTGACGAGTTTTGGCAAATTATAAAATCGTACTCATAACCGTTTGTCAAAACACAAATTTTCACATTTTCATGATGAAAACGATTCGACATAGCGATAAAAATCACACTTGTTTACAAGTTAGTCGTTATATTTGATTAACCATCTTTACATTTTGGATACAAAAGGGTTCAAAGATTTCATTTCCACAAAAAACTCAAAATTGACCTTCCCATCATATTTTGGTATAGTCAACTTTACCGGCCTCTAGCGCAAAATGGAAGTTGCCGACAACTGGTCCCTTTTGCCGCGACGGTACACATATTAGGATGTGTAAAACATGATAAAATACTTGTTCAGGATCCGGGTTTAGGATACAATGTGAACGATCTCGAACGATCTGAGGATGAATACTTATTTAGGGTTCATTTTAGAATGGTATTCACATTGTAATTACACGTGGCCCTCTGGGAAATATGTTGATGTTGTACATGTACTAGTTTGTTGTTCACAAAATATGCTAATTATTTCATGTTCTGTATTTTTCCCTAGTTTATGTGCTATAATGTCAGAAACAGCTAAAATTGTTTCTGTAAGTTTGATCAAATATATTTTATGCAAATGTTATGGTACAGCACAAAAAATACTAAAATTTCTTTTAAAATATAACAGAGAGTAAGCATTTTTGCACCACAAATATTTGCAATATAGAGTGGTGTGCATAAACTGTATATTGCCGCAATGCATGACTGAGTTTTATGTCAGCTAATTATATGGTAAGTAACCAGAATGTTGCACAAACGTCTGAATTTAGATCAACTACATCAGAAATACAGGATTTTTCTCTATCTTACCCAGACTGTATAAACGATAAACCATCTCTATCTTTTTGTATCGCTGATAATTCCACTTGTTAATCCCAGATATAAGATCAACTGGCAAGTAGGCCCATGTACTGTAAATGGCTCTATCAAAAGAGTCTGTTTAGTATTGCTATTGATACTTAGTGGTGACATTCACAGTCACCCTGGACCAAGTACATCCATATGTTCAGTCTGTAACATTGAGATTAAGCCCGATCATGCATGATCCATACCTAATTTGTAGTGAATGTGATAGGTGGTCCCACACCAACTGCCAAAACACAAATAATCAATTGCCCTGTGGTAGATGGATATACTGGGAATGGTTGCTCTCTACCAAACCTGTGCAATTCAATGTTCTCTCAATCAGATCTTGAAACATCCAATAATTTCTCATTACTTGAGTCTTCAGATATTTTTGATGACCCCGTTTTTACAGAAAATGTGAAGTCCTAAATCATCTTCTAAAAATAAGGAAAATAGAAATCGTAACTCTGATAAGCGGGATAAAAAGACACCACCCAAAATTAAACTACAAGTCGTAAATTGTCGTGGTCTCAAAGGTGAAAACAAAAAACATGATCTTCTGGATCTAATTGAGACCCACAAACCAGATGTCATTTGTTGCCAGGAAAGACATATAGATAGTTCCATAGCAACAGCTGAAATCTTACCTGATGAATATAACGTTTCTCGAAAAGATAGAAACATCTATGGGGGTGGGGTGTTTGTAGCTATTTCAAAGAAATATATTTCAACAACCGAATACTCATTAGACACAAAATATGAGATAATATGGTGCAAAATCACAATAGCAGGCGCAAGACCCTTATATATTGCATCATTTTATAGGCCGACAAACAATGATATAAAACCCGTTCAACAACTACAATTGTCTCTAGATAAGATATCCAAGAATGACACCTTACCTAATATCATAGTGGCTGGTGATTTTAACTTACCAGATATCGACTGGACGTCGAATACCATCAAGCCCAGTCTCCAGTATGGTTACAAGGTTAATATAGACTTATTAGACACCGTTGAAGACCATGGTCTGACCCAGAAAGTTCATAAACCTACCCGTCTAAATAATATTCTCGATCTTATATTTACCACCAATCCAGATCTTGTAGAGCATTTAGATGTATACCCCGGCATGAGCGACCACAGCATAGTTATTGCTGAGATCAATGTTAGAGCCAAGCGTGCCATACAACATCCACGTAAAATCTTTGTTTATAAGAAAATGGACAAGGTTGGCTTAAAGTCTGACATGAATATTTTGAAGCAAAGCTTTTTTACTGATAACGTACGTTCTGTCAATGAAAATTGGTCATACCTCACTGTTAACATAAGTCAGATGGTTGAAAAACATGTTCCTCAAAAGAACATCAAACAGCGTTGGGATGTCCCGTGGTTAACTCCTGCTATTAAAAGGTTAATTCGCAAGAAACATAAGTGAGTATCTTGAGGGGTTAGTTGACATCTCTCCCCATTCAGGTACCACATCTGTTGGAAAAAGATTTTGGTCACACATCAAAAATATCAGACGTGATAGTTGTGGAGTTGCAACACTCAATATTCAAGGAAAAGAAATTACAAGTAGTGTAGATAAAGCAGAAGCACTTAGTAACCCATATACTAGTGTTTTTACAACGGAAGATCTTTAAAATATTCCCAAAATGAACGCTGACCCATTTCCTACAATAGATGACCTTACCATAAATGCTGAAGGTGTGAGAAAGCTTGTGGACCTGATGGAGTTTCCTCTCATATATTAAAAGAGCTAAGTGAAGAGCTAGCTCCAATAATCAGGTACATATTTAACCAATCTCTAGAAACTGGCGACATACCCGAAGACTGGCTTACTGCTAATATCACAGCAGTTTTCAAGAAAAGGTCCAAAAGATAACCCCGCAAATTATAGGCCTGTGTCCCTAACCTCAGTAACATGTAAACTGATGGAACATATTATTTTTCGTCATATCATGAGTCACTTGGAAAAATTTGATATACTCTCTCATTTTCAGCATGGTTTTAGAGCGAAACACAGTTACGAGTCTCAGCTTATCATCACTGTAGAAGATCTTGCTCGCAACTTGGACCATAACTTTCAAACAGACCTCCAAATTCTCGACTTCCAAAAAGCTTTTGACACCGTCCCACATCAACGACTACTTGGTAAGCTAGAACATTATGGAATAAGAGGTAAGATCTGGGCATGGGTTAAAAAGTGGCTAACTACCAGAACGCAAAAGGTTGTTGTTGAAGGCAAATCAGCTCGACCGACTACAGTTATATCCGAAGTCCCTCGGGGTACAGTGTTAGGTCCGCTAATGTTTTAGATTTACATCAATGATATAGCGGCTAAGCTTGATAATAATACACAGATACGTCTGTTTGCGGATGATTGTCTTCTATAGAGGGTCATTAAATCACCTGAAGACCACGAAATCCTTCAAAAAGACCTCACATCCCTTCATAATTGGTCATGCCAGTGGCAAATGGGTTTTAACATAGCCAAATGCAAAACATTGAGAGTAACAACAAAACGGAGCCAAAGTATCTTCAATTATAGTATGGGAAATCAAGACTTAGAATGCGTGTCCCATCACCCCTACCTAGGTGTTGAACTTAAAATGGTCGATTCATATCAATGACATAGTTGCAAAGGCAACACTGAAATTCCTCAGTCACAGTCCATACCCAACCTTGGCGTGGTGTTTGACCAACACATGACTATGTCAGATCATGTTACTCAGCTCTCAAAATCTGTTAATTGGAACATTAGAAACATTTACCGGGTCCGGCGTTTTATTGACACTGACACATGTAGCCATATTGTGCGTTCTATAGTACTTTCAAAACCTGATTACTGCAATATTCTGCTCAACTGTATCACATAAAAGGATCTCAATAGACTTCAAAAACTACAGAACAAAATGTATCCGGCTCATTTTTCAGCAACCTCGGTCTACTCATATTACATTTTTTCGTGACAAATTACACTGGTTGCCTATTGAAAAAAGGATCATCTTTAAGACACTCTGCTTCGTGTATAAGGCGCTACATGGTTTTAGTCCGAATTACATCAAGGACTGTATCCAAATACGATCTTGGCCTGCTGCTATGAAGACTCGATCCTCATCAACTGTTCTTCTTGAAACTCCATCTTCAAAAAAGAATGCTGGTGATAGAGCCTTCTCTGTCGCATCTCCTCATAAATGGAACAGTCTTCCTAATTCCATCCGTGCTGCCAAGGACTTGAACACATTCAAATCTAATGTCATAACTCATCTCTATCCACAGTGACTTTGTTTTTCTGATTTTCATTGTTTGCATTTTTCACCTTATTGTGTTTTTTGTTCTTGCTGCTTTGTATCTCTTTGAAAAAGCAGGGTAATTTTGGCTAAGACACACAAAAAACAAGCTATATAAAGAGTACTTGAAATATCATGATGAAAAACGTAGTGTTAAGTTTAAAATGTACCGAAATAAACTAAACGATATAATCAGAAAATGTAAACGTGAATATTTTTATAAACGATTTAAAGATACGCGCGATAATATTAGAGAAACATGCAAAAACGATAAATTCTGTCATTGGTCGACAAAATACTTCTGTTAAACAAACTCGCTTTAAAACTGAAGATTCAAAACCTCTCATTGATCCAAACCAAATTTCAGATGCATTTAATGATTTCTTTGTAAATATTGGTCCTAAGCTTGCAAGCCAAATCCAACATACAGGAAAGAATTTTTTCGAGTACTTAAAACAACCTGCGCAAACATGTATGTACACTAAACCAATTGTTCCTCAAGAAATCTTAAAAATTATCAGCAAATTCAACCAAAATAAAAGTCCTGGTCACGACGATATAGCCAACATGATAGTAAAAAAGATCGCACCGGAGATATCTGTACCTTTGTCAATTATTTTCAACTGTTCGTTTTCAACAGGGATAGTACCCGAACAACTAAAAATTGCAAAAGTAATACCAGTATACAAAAAAGATGATTATGATTTATTTTCTAATTACAGACCCGTATCTGTTCTTCCGTGTTTCTCTAAAATTCTTGAAAGATTGATGTTTAATAGGTGTATGGACTATATTGACAAGAATAAGATTTTAAATGAAAAACAATTTGGTTTTAGATCAAATCATTCAACATACATGGCAGTCATAGAACTTGTTGATAAAGTAACTCAAGATGTGGACAAAAACGATAGCACGCTTGGAATTTTTCTTGACTTGTCCAAAGCTTTTGACACAATTGATCATGAAATATTATTGTATAAATTGCAATATTACGGTTTCCGGGGCATTGTGTATGAATGGTTTGAAAGTCATCTTAAAAATCGTAAACAGTTTGTTAGATATCAATCATGTGATTCCGATTACAAAGGAATCAAATGTGGTGTTCCTCAAGGTTCTATATTAGGTCCTTTGCTTTTTATTCTCTATGTAAATGACATTACAAACACAACATCGTTGTTTGAAATTATTCTCTTTGCTGACGACACAACCTTATTACATTCGCATCCTGATATTTCATCTAAAATGGAATGTATTAATAAAGAATTACATGAAATTACCAACTGGTTCAAAGCAAACAAACTGTATGTTAATGCAAGTAAAACTAATTATATGGTCTTGGGAACATCACATAATACTGGTAAATATATAGATGTAAAAACTAAAAATTGCAGTAATGATGGTGTTTCCGATATTGCAAACAGTATGATTAATGATGACCAATTAAGAAAAAAAGTAATCAATGTTATTTTAGATAGTATGTCATTAGAAAGGGTCAGTCCTACAAAATTTCTAGGCGTTATTATAAATGAAAACCTAACTTGGAAGAATCATATAGATGCAATATCGAAAACAATATCTAGAAATGTTGGAATGCTAACTAAGTTGAAACATTGCGTACCTGGATATATATTACGTTCCCTATATTGTACGCTGGTTCTACCTTATACTAATTACGGCATTTTAATCTGGGGCAATACTTGTAAAATATATCTAGATAAGATTCTCAAGTTACAAAAATGGGCTATAAGAACTGTTTGTCATGAACATTGCCGATGCCATACCGGACCATTATTCAAAAAACATAAAATTCTGAATGTATATGATGCTTTCAAACTTGAATTGGGAATCTTTATGTACAAGCACCAAACAAAACAGCTTCCAGAAACTTTTACCGAATATTTTTATAAACACAGCCAAATCCACAATTATCAAACAAGAAACCCACAAAATTATAGTATCGTATATAATGCTAAAAAAATATTTACTGATAGAGCGATTAGAATTACTGGACCTATCCTTTGGAATTCCTTGAACAAGAAATTGAAAGAGTCAAAAACAGTTAAACATTTTAGAAATATTATGAAAACCACAATACTTGACAACTATAACTGAGTTTTGTTTGGCTTTCGGCTTTTCTGTTTGTTATGTTGCTTAATTTGTTTTCGTGCTTGTATTTTAGATGTGAAACGTAGGCCCTACTTACTGTTTTAAAGGGGGTAACCCTTTCAGGCCTTTGGTGGCCTTTTGTTATCTCCCCAATATCAGATTGTGTTCGTTTTTTGTTTTGTTAATGATGATTTGTATCATGTTTATGTCTATGTAATTGATGATATTGAAATAAAATTGATATGATATGATATGATATGATATAAGTTAAGTTAAGTTAAGTTGAGTTAAGGCAAACAGGGCACTCTGGTTCATACGTAGAAATCTCCACCGTTGCTCTAAAGCCATCAAGGAAAAGATGTATATTGCTCTTGTCCGCCCTCATCTAGAATATGCCTGCGCCGTTTGTCATACAAAAAACTGAAATGGTCCAGCGCAGAGCAGCTAGATTTGTACCAAATACTTATAGTAGATCAGAGGGTACCGTATCTAACATCCTACGTGATTTAAATTGGTCAAACTTGCAAGAGCGACGAAAGAACACCCGTCTAGCAATTATGTACAAAATCCACTCAAATAATATCGCAATACCAATCCTAGAGTATATTAACCGTCAAACTGCAACACAAACCAGACAATACAACCCTAAAAGGTTTCAGGTTGTTAAAACATCGTCCAATGTGTATAAATACAGCTTTTTCCCATCAACCATATCCGAATGGAACAACCTTCCCATATCCATCTTAGATTCAAATGAAGTGTCAAATTTCAAAACATCACTTGAACTGGTTTTTTTTGTTTTATCATGTTTATTATCTACATTGTTTGTATTTTGTAAGCAAACTCTAAGGGTACCCTTCGCCCTTAGGGTAGGCTGCCGGTAGTTCGCCTGCAGTCAACTTGGGTTATATTGTAGCTTATTATATTGTATCCTCACCACTGTTTGATCACTAATAATATATAGCCATTTAATGCTAAAGGCACATTATGGGTGGCGCTATTTCTATAAATTAAGTTTCCAGGTTTTAAGAATCTATGACCCTTAGTTTTGACATTTGCCACATGGATAAGGTAAAATAGACCAAAAACAAATTTTATTTATGTTAATTAGACACAAAAAATACTTAATTTATGTAATATGCATATAATTAATTTCAAAACATGAATAGCGCCACCAATAATGACATTCAAAATATGGGCTAAAAATGATGTTTTTTGATCTAAAATAGGCCAATTTTTAGATAAAATGTAAAATTAAATTATGGAAACAAATGTTACAGTTCAACACCTAATTCCAGAACTAATTTAAACACTTTTACGTGCCTGCATTTACTGTAACAGGCAATTTTGTCGAAAAATTAATAAATGAATCCATCAAACAGTGGTGTCCTTGTAAGCAAGCTCTAAGGGTATCCTTTGCCCTTAGGGTAGGCTGCCGGTATCCCGACTGCAGTCAACTTAGGTTAAATTATATCTTCTCTGTGGTGTAATTGCTATCGATCATATGTCCGTTTCACCGAGTACCACTTTGTTATTGTCCGCGCGGCAAGCGCGGACTATTAGATGTTACATTTCGGCATTCACATGTAGTTTTTCAGGCATGAGGACGAGGATGATATATTCTGAAACAGCATCTTCTTTCATTTCACAATTTCGATATGTCATGCAACAATAAATATTAAGGGTGATTGAAATCAATAATACTGAA
>JXSR01S015002.1:91434-101618 GCA_000969725.1 Ophiothrix spiculata | reverse complement strand
ATTGCGCGGATTCACATTGGTGCATGGCACCAAGTATTTCTTTTCTCAATTAGATGTTGCTTTTAGCAATTTTATTGAGTATCAATTTAGATTTAGATTTAGATTTAGTAAGAGGCAGATTGCTTGGATGGACATTATCAGGGGAGTATTATGGCTTCAATTAAATTGTGGTCATTTTCTTTGATATTTAGGATTTATATAATGAAATTATTTCACTCTTGGCAACATTTCAATACTTGAGAACTTATATGATTATGTAATCCCATATTTATATCCAAAATTTTTATCCAATAAATGTTTATTAAATGCAAATTGAATTACACCCCTAAAATGGAAATGGTAATTGCAACGTTTCCACCCCTTTATCTATAAATGGTTAAGTCTAACTTTTTACTTATCCATATGCAATTATTTTGTGTAACTTTGTGGTTTTGAATGATGTTTCCATATGTAGCCCAAGAAATGATTTATGATACACACAATTGGGTGAATTAAATTCCATCAATATTGAATTTATTGACTTACATATCTACTTTAATGTAGATTACCTTTTCCTTTTAACTACAACGCATATTTATGATACGTTCATGATGTATTTACAACTTCAGCATGTTTCTGTCAAGTTTATTAAACATTTTGTAAGTACAGTATGCACAAATTTCCATCCAATACACTTAAATTAAATGCTAAATCCAATACATAATGCCTACGGCGTAAAAATGCATATTCTGTAAGGGTTCAGTCAGTGCTATCACACTGCCGATCTAAAGATATGACGCGTTTCTTTTTGTGCCAAGTGTATAGTGTTATTATTACGACGAAGTAGCCAGTGAGTAATTTGTAAGTAAATTATGCGAATGCTTATATCAGACAAAATGTAGATAATCATCATCATCGGTATAAAAAGCATACAATTTGCTGGGTTCCTCCTCAGGCATCCTCAGTATATGGCAAAGGAATTTCAGTTGTTGCAACATAACCCAATTTATCAAAGGCTCTGTATTTGTACCTTTGTAAATTCTGGAATTTGGGACATGGTCAATACGCTTGATGTTAAGCATGACTCTCTAGCATGACGTTGCTAAGGTGTTTATTTTTCTCTCCTTGTCGCTCGTCAGCACCCACGATTCACAGCCATACAACAAGACTGTCACACATGTTGTATTAAACAGTCTAACCTTCATATCAACAGGAATAATAATTGTACTTCTCCATATGCATTCCATCTTCCAGAATGCAGATCGGGCTAGGGCTTTACGTCTAGTAAGATCTTTGTAACTAGAAGCCATCGTACAACCCAGATATTTAAAGTCAGTGACATGCTTGATGCACTTGCCATACACTTGGAGAACGTAGATAATGTATATACTAAAGCAGCCAATGCACAGCTCAAACAGGGCGATCTCAGTGTCGTAATTCACGTCCGGTTTTGCAGACAAAACAACAAGGGTTTGTTACATTAGCACCATATATTTATAAAATAATATTTGTAATTCAATTAGAGGTATCAAGCCTATAATCTGCCAAAATTTGAAAACAGTCGATTTGTTCAAACATCGTGAATTTTATATATAAGGTTTCGGTGAAAAAGTGTCAACTTTTTCGAAATAGTCTATTGACGTCATTGTGACCTTGATTAGTTAAGGACGTGAAATTACTAGTAAAGATTCATGTTTAAATCAGAGAGTCTATGTCAAGGTAAAAACTTGCAGTAAACATTACGTTCAGCCGAGCGAGACGAAAAGGGGTCTGTAGCCTTAACCTCGGATTATTATTCTAAACTTATTTAAATTACTAATTTTCCTGGCTTCAATTTTTCGAGTTTCAAATTCTCGGGTTCCAATTAATAAGTTTCGCATTTCTATTTCTCCAAGTTTTTATTTTATTTCAATTTTAGATTTTAAATCTAATTTGTAACTGTTAATGTGTGTAGTAATCTAGGACAAAAGATTGCTCGAGCATACCGCAAATAACGATCAGGACGCGTATTTTCATCTGAAGCGCAAGTAAACATAACGTTCAGCCGCGCGAGACGAAAAATGGGGAATGAAGCCTTAACCTCTAATTATGTTTGAATCTTATTTAAATTACTAATTTTCCATGTTTTCCGGGTTTCTAGTTTTTCGAGTTTCAAATTTTCGAGTTAAAATTAATAATTTTTCGCATTTCCATTTTTAGATTTAAATTTTATTTGTAGGCATACACCCTGGTCACAAAAGCCGTAAAAAGCCGCAATGCCGCAACGCCGGTATAACATCGGTATGACATTGCTGAATGCTTGCGATGCCCGGTCAGACGCCGGTGGTTATGAGACCATATCTGAAGACATCGTATACAAGACGCTAGGTTTTAACTCAGAATTAAATTCTTGTGGCATGCTTACGGCGTCTCTATGGCTCACAGACACCGATCGGACTCCGGTCGGTGTCCGGTCGGCACAAGGCTTAGCAGTGGGACAACGTTCAGATATAAATGAATCACTAGCAGATCAATATCTCTTTCCGCTCCACGTTTTTCGCATAAAGAATACAAGTATGCGTATTGAATACTTACTTTCAATTAGACAGCATGTGTATGCAAGACTGACCATCGGAAGGCCTGTGTTGAGGCAGAGAGATGTAGAATTTTACATCTCTCTGGTTGAGGCTATGAATACCTGAACGGCAAAGTTGTAAAAAAAAATCTGTATACCCGATTATTTCGGTGTCTTTACTCTTAAATCAATCTATTGAACGTTTAAAATGAAAAGAAGTGAAGAAAAAAACAGGTTGCCCGCCGGGGACTCGAACTCGGCCGCAGAAAATGATATGACGCTGGAAATGACATTGGTCTGATACAAATTTGTCATGCACAGCGCTTTAGACCGCTCGGCCACACTTCTCGCTGTGAACATATGGGAATTTCACGTCACTTATAGATCAATTAGTTTGGCCAAAACAATATACTTCTTGTCGGTCTGTTTAATTCTGGCAGTTACGCCTGCGCGATGCATGAGGGCTTTGGATCGGTATTATGCATAGTAATTACCTTCCGCGCTATGCAGTATGTTATACGAGACTGGCGAAAGAAAATATTAATGAGGACTTCATTCTATGTTGCTATTGTTGAACATGTACAATGCAATTCCCAATTTCGTCATTGTGAAGATTCCAACTCAATTGATTTTGATGTATTTGGTATCAAATTAATCCTTGATAAATATAATATCTCGGATTGGCATAAGATTGTACTAATGATTAAGTAATTCAAAAAATCTTAGCTAGAACGACTATGCAGTTACGATATTCATCTGCAAAAAACCTTTTCAGCATTGAAAAGGTTAACTTCTTGAATCGATATCGTGACGTCATAATCGAAACATTTGTATAGCCGTGGGTGCTTTCAAGAGACTGTCGTCACACGTGGTGATTCCTTATAGTACAAATGAGTACATTTATCGATGAGCATCGGAATCTTGTCTCGATTTTCGTTGTTTCTGTCTGTGTCGGACACCGGCCGGTGTCCGGTCAGACACCGGCCGGTGTCCGATCGTTGTCTACTGGTATGACGCTGTAAACTGCATACGGCAAATTCCGCCCTTGACGCGTAATTTTAACCTGAAGCGCAAAATAAAGTTTGTTGCTTTTACGGCTCATTTGAAATGGACGGCCACATATAGATGTTAAATATGTTTTTAAAAGAAAATATTTGAAAAAAATGCACATTTTGGAAAGGTTCAGTATTATCAAACTGCTGATATGACGCGTTTATTTTTGTGCCAGGTGCATATAATGTGGTTATTACGATGGCGTAACCAGACTTTCAATATTGATAGTGCACACCTTTTCTTATATTAAAAAAATACTCGCAACATTTTCCGACATAGCTCTCAAAATGTTACGACCACAAACAAAATGTTTTCGTGCATACGATTTTGTCTATATTTTTTTTTTTTTTCAATTTTAACTAAGCAATTACAAATACACAAGTCCATTTTTTCCTTTTATTTTAACTAAACAATTAAAACTTCATAAATTCAACATTTTTTCTCACCGTCACAACATGATTTTGTAATGATGCAAATGGCTGCTGACAGCGGAGATCTACAATGAAATATCGGTGGTGCCTATGCACCAGATGCACTACTTTGATATCATTATCAGCGTTTGGACTTACATGTTTTAGGGAGCAAACTAAGCAGCATCACACGACCGACAAAATAGAGGAACAGTCTAAATAAAACCTGATCACTGAGATGAAGCATAATGTCTTCATTCCTTACTCTTGATTGCCGTTGTCATTTGGTCTCATAATAGGCTGAATCTCTAATCTGGTTATCTGTGTTCGGTTTAAAGAAAAAAAATCATTAAATTCAGTACAATGCATAAAAACAAAAGATGTTTACATAAATGTATAAGTACGCAAAACGCTTTTTATACATTAGACAAAAAGATGAAGAAAAGAAAATGAAAAAATAAGCTGTACTTAGTGTTTGCAGTACAAAATACATTTGAATTATGAAGTCGAAATGTTGAATTTAAACAATAGCAAGATTCAAAAGATCCACCCCTTTTTGTACAAATGTTAAATATCAACTATTAACAATGTTGTCGTTAACGATTTCATTGCAAAATGTTGGGAATAATTAAGCCTTAAAAAATAATGGAAGGGGAGACTAATATTTCCTCAAAGTGAGGTTATTATCTAGAGGTGGTCAATATGCCAACGGTAAAAATTGAATTTCCAAGGGTAAATTTAAGTGACAAACCAAATGTGAAACACCTTGATTTTCCTTGATATGTTTTGCAGAGCCGGTGTTCTACCTTAACAATAAAAACAAAATAATCAATTATTCATCATATTTTGATAATTTGGGGTCAAAAACAGCAGAAATCAAATCTGACACTTATTGCTGATTGATGGAGACAAACGGCTAAACAGTCCGGTCCGACTGCCTGAACAGGCAATATTTCCAAATGTGGCAACAATTTACCTGAGCAGGCAACATCATATTTGTCAACTGTGTCAAATTCAACAACCTTACCCTAAATTACTCCCTAGCAACTTTATAAAAGTTCAGTTGGAATTGTACATTTGTGGGATCAAACTAAATACAAATTCATTTTTTTTCACCAAGCGAAAAATAATTTGACCGGGAGAAAATTGAATTATAATAACAATAGAATTTTAACGGGTTTTTTTTCAAAATTTCAAATTAAATACCGGAAATAAATGTTTGAAAAGAAGATTTAAAAAATTAGAACTTAGAAAGCAATTAACAATCTCTCCAGAGACTTGCGTTTTAATCTAAAAGACTTGGTTTCAAATCCAAAACGTTTTATAATTTCAACAAGTCTCCATATGTTTAAGTCTTGGTTTTAGACAGTTGAATGTTTTGATACTGGAGAGGGTAATGGTGTATTGTGGAAAAGATGGTGCCGAGATATTCCGTGGCCTGAAGATGGTTTTAGTGTGTTACAATTTCACTGAGTTCTACGTGGATAGATTAGTAAAATCAGTAGACTAGATCCCCAGACTACATCTGATCGATACATGATGGGGTTGTCTTTAGTGTTAGAATGTCGCCCTCGCTTGTGTTAAGAATATTTTATCAGGCGGTACAGGACACGATATATTGCATCCACTAGATTTAGGGACGAGGGAATTCTAAAACGAAAATTCAGGGGACGATTTACGTGTATCTCTATTGGGTCGCGTGCTTTTCGCGTGTTCTTTTGGTGGTCATTTAGGGATTTTTTGTGGACCTTTTTTGTAAATTGTCATTTTTGTTTGTTTGTTTGTGTTTTTTTGGGGGTTTTTTTTGGGAGGGGGGGGCTGGGGGCGACGCCCCCACCGCACCCAACCTAGCCGCCCATCCCTCAGCTCCCCCTGGCTACGTGTGGTAAAAACGTAGCAAGAACGAAGAGAAGGTTCCTCATGGACTAAAAATGATACGTCGTGTCTTCGTGCCCCCCAACCGACAACCGATTTCCCTGCGTTTTTACTCGCAGACAGCACGTACGTATACGTACGACGGTTTGTTACAACCGCTGTATATGATATGTACCTAGGAAATTTTCTATAATAAGTATAAAGGCAGTGAAAAGAAGAACACACGACCGGCAGCCAATAGCTGTCCAATCGATTTTTAAATCAAATTTTGCTCATAATAGCAGATTATAATTACAAATACATTGCTGATAACCATATTTTAGGTGTTTTCACAGAAAAAATTGCGAAGAGGCTGATTTTTACTGATTTAAGTTTAGGGGTAATTTGACCTAAGTTTTGCATAAAGCATGTCGTATTTGACATCAAATTAAGGGAAATGTAATTTAAAACACTTGGTGATCTGTTTATTTTGTTACTCTATCACCTTGCCAAAACTATACCTAATTAAAGACATTATGACCAAAAAATCGTGATTTTTCGTGAAAATAGGTCAAAATTCAAAATGTTGCTATTATTATCTCTAAATAAGGGTTTATTTAAAAAAAAAATAGCAAAGAAGCTGATTTCGACTAATTGTTGAACTTAGTGTCAAAATTTACTCCAAAAAAGTAAAGAAGGGTTGGGGCTGGGGGACCCGATTTTAAGGGGTCATTAAAAATAACAGGTAAAGTATGTCGTGTTTGACATGTTTTAAGGAAATGTAATTTAGAACACTGGGTGTATTGTTTATTGTATTGCTCTATCTCCGTGCAAAATGTTACACCTGATTAAAGACGTTATCACCTAAAATGTTCGATGTTTCGTTAAAAATAGGTCAAAATTCAAAAATTCTGCTATTAATATCCCTAAGCTATGGTTTATCTAGGACGAAAATGGAAAAGAAGCTGATTTCAACTGTTTGTGGCATTCATAGATGTCAATATTTACCTAAAAGAAGAAAGGGTGGATGTGAGTTGGGGAACCTGACGTTTAAGGGATACAGTTCGTTAAATTTAAAGGCATTAATTCGAAATTATACTTGAAGTGCGTCATGTTTGATATCGAATTAAACGAAAATATAATAAAAACAATAATGTTCAATTTGTTACCTTATCACCTAGCAAAAATGCTACATCTAAGACTCAATTCTCAATACTTGAAGACTCAATGCTCTGAAAATTGTGATTTCATGTGCAAAATAAGTCAAAATTCAAGATGTGGTAATAAAAGATCTAAATATCAATTCTTTACTGAGTTGTTTGCTTAAAAAGAAGGCTATTGGTATACTTCAAAATTGTCTTGTAAGTTTTTGCTCAATAGCATGCAGGAAAATTGTGTATATTTCAAAATGGCGACTTTTACA
Organism: Ophiothrix spiculata; assembly: GCA_000969725.1. Classification (NCBI taxonomy): domain Eukaryota; kingdom Metazoa; phylum Echinodermata; class Ophiuroidea; order Amphilepidida; family Ophiotrichidae; genus Ophiothrix; species Ophiothrix spiculata. The sequence goes on along the minus strand of JXSR01S015002.1, from coordinate 94,345 downwards.
TTTTACACACAAGTTTTTGGCGATCATTCAAAATGAGTACCAATAATGAGTATGAATTTTACAGCTTTCTGTTAATCGTTATGTATAGTTTGAATATGTCTTATAAAGCCATGTCTACCAGGGTTACAACACCTTGATTGCAAAAAAAAACTTACTTCAGCAATTTAAGTAATTTATTTCTTAAATTCATAGCGGTTATTTTGATGACAGAATGGTAGGAAAGTAGGAATAAAGTAGGCCTCCCAAACTTTGGTAAAGGGGATTGAAGACACAATTTTTAAATAAACACAATGTACCTTACAGAAATACCATTTACCATGTTCATAAGCAAACAACCACGGTGAAAAAAAAAATGATATTTAGAACTTTAATTACAACATTTTCAGTTTTCACCTATTTTTCACGAAAAATCACAATTTTCAACATTTTGTAAGGTGGTAGAGTAACTAATTGAACATTACTATCATTTTTTTTTCATTATATTTCTATTAATTTGATATCAGACAAGACACACAAGAGCATAATTTAGAGCCAATAACCTTTTGTAACTAATGACCCCCCCCCCCCCCAAAAAAAAAAGGGTTCCCTAACGGAAAGTCACCCATACTTTTTTGGTTTAATATTTACACCTACTTATACAATCAATTAAAATCAGCTTCTTTTTGCCATTTTCGAAATAACACGAATATAGGGAAAATGATAGCAAAATTTAAAACTTTGAACTATTTTTAACGAAACATTTAAATTCACGATTTTTAGGTCATAATGTCTCTAATTAGATATATTTTTTTCAAGGTGATAGAGTAACAAAATAAACAAATCACCCAGTGTTTTAAATTACATTTCCTTTAATTTGATGTTTACGACAGAGTGTATGCATATCTTTTTAATGACACCCGAAAAAATTACGTTCCCCAGCTCCCACCCTTCTTTACCTTTTCTGTAAATATTTATACCTATAACTTCCACAATCAGATGAAATCAGCTTCTTCGCCATTTTCTTTTCTTAGAAAATTTAATTTAGATATAATAATAGCAACATTTTAGATTTTGACTATTTGCAACGAAAAATTACGATTTTTAGGTCATAATGTCTCTGATTAGGTATAATGTTTTGCAAGGTGATAGAGGAGCAAAATTAACAGATCATCAAGTGTTTTAAACTACATTTCCCTTAATTTGATGTCAAATACGACATGCTTTATGTAAATTTAGGGCAAATTACCCCTATTTTTAATGGCCCCCAGAAAAATAAGGTTCCCCAGCCACTACCCTTCCTCACTTTTATCTGTAATTATTTACACCTATTATAATACCTGTCATAATCAGTTGAAATCAGCCTCTTTGCAATTTTTTCTAGGTTTTGCCAAAATTAGGGATGTTTTATGGTTACTATGAAATGAAAATGTTAAAAGGTTGTTTTGTTTCGGTTTTAGGGACAAAACAAAATTTGAAAAGCATTTTACCAGTTTATGCTAATTAGCTCAAAAACTTTTTTTTCATGAGAATTGTACTTGACCATTGGCTGACGTAAGTTTGGCCTTTTTAAGGACTGTTCTTGTTGAAAGTTTTGGTTTTAAAAAATTGATAAAACCGCCATACAGGTATTGAAACAGCTTTAATTTTTATAATTTGAATGACTATAGAACTTACCAATCTTTGCAGCATTGCCTTTACTACATATAAACATGTAAATATTGTTTTTCTTAAACGTATAAAAGAAAGAAAATACAAAAATTCTTGTTTGTTCCGTAGGAACGGGTGATTAACTGAGATCGTAATGTTTAATCAATTGACACACTTGGCTTCTTGTTTGCCAAATGAAAGGGGAAAAAAGAATACTAGTATCGTATTATAATAATCAACGAGAGTGTCTAATTTTAAATGACGGTTCTTTTGACTAATTGTATGTTTAACATATATGTGATGACTCACACCGAAAAGGGGGGACTTTGCGACAGAAACCTTTTCAAGATACAGGTGAAAATAGGCAGCGAAAAACATAGAAAATAATAAGAATTTCCAACAGATTTTCTTCTGTAAAATTTTATCGCCTTGATCAATTTCAACAAGTAAGGTGTCATTTGAAAGCTTAGAAAATGCTGCAACAGATTAAATGAAAAAAATCAAAATTGATATCATCTTCAAAGTCCCCCTTTTCGGTGTGAGCCATCACATATTGACTGCAAGTTTTGATAACTTTTGGGCACACACGTAGTTAAAGCTCAGGTTTAGCTTTTAAAGACCCACATTTTGCTCATTTTAGTCATTTTAACTCGTTTCGACCATTTTATTTGAATGTCGCGTTAATCTCCAAAATTATGACTTTTCCAGTTTGTATAATCATCTCGACCATATCAATAATTAAATTTTCTGGCAAAAACTTTCACATTTGTTATTACTTACCAATTGTCTAATCTCATCACAATAATACGTTCTCTTCAGACTCTGTGACTTCTACTGCAATGCCTCAAATTCACCTAACCATCGACTTTAACATATTGATTGAGTCTGAATAGTATTAATAAATTGGATGCATGCACTTCTTTTTCCATAAGTAAATGAAGATATTTTGACATTTCACACAAACAACAACGCGATTAATTATTGTCATTATTATAATTATAGAAAGAAACAGTTCTTCAAATTTTCTGTATCACGAGATATTGTACGATTTATATCGATTTCGCTAATTACACAATTCTTAACTACAACGATGAAAATAGATTTTTTCCCCTTTATGTTTCCTGTTAACTTATTTAAGAGCCAATTTGGCTTTTTATTGGGCATCGACATTCTCTACTATGAACGGAAATTTGATAAAGAAAAGCTGGCATATTTTCAGAAAGTAATTATTTTAAATTCTGTTCCATTTGATATAAAAATTAAAAGCAGTACACGTAAATAACAA
>JXSR01S015002.1:27898-40288 GCA_000969725.1 Ophiothrix spiculata | reverse complement strand
TCTTTTCAAGTGCAAAATGACATATGTCTGTCTTAGAAGGGAGGGCTTATCAATCAGTCATTGTTCAAAATGTCTCAAGATCAGATCACCAACGAGCAACGTGCGTGGTCTTATGCTGAGGTTTATTTTACAACCAAATCTAATGAAGAAGTCAAACAGATATTCCGGGTTGCATTCCCGAACACATTCCCGAATTCAAAAGAACAGGGACAGTCCATAACCTAAATAAAGAGAGACCTGGAAGACCGCGAACGGCAAGAAGCAGGATAAATTTTTACCACGTTCGTCAGACATTGTAAAGGGTTCCAGAAGTGAGCTCGCGCAGAAATCCCCTGCCAAATGTGTCCCAGTTCACGTTCAACCGAATATTGAATTTTCAGGGCCATCAAGCTCAAACGGCCCTTTTCAAGAAAACCGAAAACAAAAGAGAAAAAAGGATAATGTCAGAATTGTGTCCTCCATAAATAAAACATGCACGACAGTTGGACAGAACCGTTTTTACACCGTCCTATTCAAATAAGTGTATCTCTATGACGCCTTTATCAATTTTCTCCATTCTTTCACCATTTTAAAGGTCAATCTATGATCTATTTTAAGAATTTTAGATATAAACATTTTATGTTCATGATATGTCTTGTTCGTAAAAAATGGCTTTCATTTAACTATTGCAGTTTTTTTGACTCACTCGGTATATAATAAAAGACATCTTCATTTCAAGTTGCATTGCAATTGAACGTATCCTTTGGGGTGTAAATTCAAGATTCAAATCTTCCCACCACTCTAGCTTCTAAATTCCTTGGCCATTTTTGATGCAACAAAAATGTGAGCTTGGAAATACTTTTATTAGCATGTGAATATCAGAAAGCGAGAGTGACCGAAGTCCACTGGAGTAGTTTTTAAGAAAAGTGAAGAAATTTTACAGTATGTCTGATGTTTAAACTTAAAGGTGTAGGTTCCGATCACATTCTCATCCTCCAGGGCTCAACCTGAATAGTATATTTTTTTCTCAAGAGAAAACAAGTCACAAGCAAAGGTGGAAACCTTGCACGATGCATTTCTGAGGTCAAGGTCAATCAAGGTCAGAAAGTAAATTATACACATCCTAAAATAGGAACTACACCTTTAAGTAATGCCAATATGGCTCGCAGGTTAGGTTAAAATCTGATTGCCATATGAAACATAATTTTTTCTATGGTATTCATACTTGCAATGCTTTGCAGGGGTTATTTTAGACAGTGGACTGGGGACAGTCTTGCGTTCATATGTGCTTTATGTTCGGTATTCAATTTTATATAGAAAGTGGGTGAGATCAGTCTAGATGTAATATTATGTGCAGTATTGCATCTGTGCTAATACTCTACTTGTCTGATCCAAAATTAATTGAAAAAATTAGTCGGAAAAACATTATTTTCACATATTTGCTGCAGAACCTTTTCCTTAAAAAATAATTTTTTGACTGCCATTTTGAAATGACACAACCCATTTTCAATTTTTGAATGTTTTCCAAGCAATATAGACAGAAACTACACCTAACACCAATTATCTTCCAATTTTAAGAGAAATGTTGGCCAAGAACATGATTTTGACTACTTATAAATGATACACTCAATAAAACAATATATGTATGCAAAACGACCCAAGTCCATGAACTTTGACAACTTTAGAATACATAAAGGACTTTTGGGGCTACTTGCAGTGCGGATTCATTTTAGTCCTTCACGCACAAGGTGGCTGTAGTTAAAGTCTCTCCTGTGTATAACTCATTTTTGAAAAAAATGGACTTGGGGTCAGTCTTGCACTCTGGTATTCATTTATTAGGGGTCAATTTGCGAATCAAACAAAGAGAGGGCCCCAATTTTGCCTGAAATATGAAACGAGTGCAAAGGCAAAAGCAAGGTATCGCATGGTGCCATAACTAAGCTCATAGACACACTGTGAGTTGATCCAAAATATGAAAATACGTGATGTTGCATCTTCATCAATATCTCAAGATTGGAACATTGCATGACTTTTTCATTTCAGGGTTAGAATTAATACATATCTACAATAAACATATCCAAAGAAAAATGAAACATTTTATGTATAAAGGAAGATATCGCAATTTTAAACTTATATTTTTGCTGTTTTATCCACCAGTTTGTGTGTGAATATTTCGATCAAGAAAATTCGTGCCATCATTAAACCGCCTACTTGTAACTAAAAAACGAACGGTCGGAATCAAGTGAAATTTTCAGCATGCATTCATGTTGCACTCTTCTTCTTATTTAGCTAGAAAAGACAGTTTTTTTACAGCATAATCATGAATTTCATCTTTAAGTATTAATTCATACTAGCTGATAAGCTTGGGAATGCAAAACAAAATGATATTTGGGTAATTCTCTTTTTACTGTTTTCTTTTTCTTTTCTTAAATAACCTCCACAAACATGCAAGGGTTGAGGGTTGCACATGGGCACAAGTTTTTAATTGGTTGTGTGTTTACACACAATGGTTATAATGGCCTCACTATCGTTGCGTTCCATCACAATTACTCTAATCATAATCATCATCATCTTGGTCAGACGGTGCTCATAGCGCTGCTGTGGTATAGTTCACAAGAGTATGCCATCTATCTCTATCCTCTGCAAGGCATGATGCACCCTGCACACTATCTCCTGACAAGTATTTCATGTCATCTGTCCAAGATGTTGCTGGACGCCATAATTAATCATAATGGTAACACAGATACATATATAGCGCAAGTGCGCATTACATGTGGTTCTGTGGTGCAAAGGTTCAGGAGCACACAGATCCTCATGAATGGAAAGCACTGCTATACACTGATGAAGCCAACATCTATAAATAAGTCATATCCATTACACAGAGTGATTCCTGATTTTGTGCAATTTCTTCATCCAGAAACACCTGGATCCATGTGACCATATGGTATAGACATTTTAAGTATTGACATTTTCACACTTTTAAGTTTTCGCACTGAATTTGTCTGTTGCAGAAATAAGCGCACCACAAAAAATGACGGTAATGCCCAAGTACCACACACATTGAAATAAACGCAGGGCTTCACAACTTTGATGAAATATCATCATCAATAAATATTTGTTTTGGGCCTATATGGCTGTATGGTAACTGAACATTACAAATGAGTTGATAATCTGTTACAGTTTTGAACTCAAACCGATGCAGTCGATGACATTTCAGGGCCGATTCTTCCATAGTGTCTTCGGTCGTTAAAATCTCATTTGGTGCTAGATGGTGTAGGACAGGCTTCTCAGGATAGAGATCATCTCCTGCAATGAATTACATAAAAAATGTTAACAAATGATTTAATTCATTCACTGTGTCACTATGATGATGACACACTCACCTATACTAGTCCCTACAATGTATATAGGTAGTACACAAATAATGTAATGAATTATACTATAGTATACAATACAAAACATGAGATATAATTAATGCTTTACAGCACTTGTAAAAATGTTATTTGGTGTCAGGTGCTGCAGGAAGTCTAACACTTAATCTTAAGTGTTTCACTTACAATTAAGTGATTCCCTTAACTTAAAAACTCAATTTCTGCTTTATTGCAGTGTGTCATTTTTGTTCTTTACGGTACGTAACTCTTAAATAAGTTGCACTTAAAGTGTGCTTTATGAATACGGTCCAGGCTTCTCAAGATAGAGATCATCACCTGTAATGAATTATTCACAAAAATGCCTTTCTTGAGATTACCCATGAAATATAATTATGCTTTACAGTGGTAACATTTCATTTGGTGTCAAGGGTACTGGACATCCCGATCATCTTCTTTAATAAGTTATACCACAAAACGTCTTCATTGAAATCAGCTGTAATACACATATAACTGGTTAATGGTGGTTTAATCTCATTTGATACCAGATGGTGTAGGACAGGATTTTTCAGATTGCAAGCAACTCTTATTAAAATTTATACACTACAAAAATCTCAATATTGAAATCGCCCATAATGTAAATTCCTTACAATAATTGAAGTTTCAATCGGTGCCAGATGGTGCAGGACATGATTTTCTTGATACATCTACTGCAATTAATCACAAATTACAGACAAAGGGCCAACCCCCCCCCCCACAAAAAAAAGATTCATTGGTTCCATCTGGCAAAATGTTATGAAGCAGAGTTAAATATTTAAGTCATATATGATGACATACCAATGAATTTAAAAGGGAACGGTATTCATTTGACCACCCTGTTAACCCTGGATGGCTGTCATCTGGGACTGACGTTGCACATGATGAGTTATTATCTCCAGCACTTATGGGTTGCACTTTAATACTTTGAAATAAAAGTACCGGGAAATTGGCATATCTGCATGGCTCAGAATGAGAAAAAATTGTTTGAAGCGATCGGCTCCTTTAAAGGGAATTCCCTAAACAGAGTCTGCTGGACAGAACCAAATGACCTCAAACTGATTTTGTTGACCATGCTGGATAACAATAAAAAAAAATCATATGTATACTGGGTACATCAAGGATTTCTGCAGAACATAAATATTAATTAAATTTGTATACACAGGTGAGCCCTATTTTAATTATGTCCTTGCTTTAAGCCATATGGTCAAGCTTTTTCTTATGCCAATATGGACCACGTGTCAGAAATCTAACCCGGACCTAAAAACTGCTAGAGAACCAGTATTGAGTAAAATTTTAATTCCAACTTTGATTTGGAAATCAAGACTTGTTTGATTTTCTTCAGCTAAATAGACTCACCAGGTATACACTGTATGCAGTGCCCCAAGAAGGAGCATTCACACAGGGGACCAACGGCTTAATGTGACTTCTGAACCACGAAGCAACTAGAGCAAAGTTTCTTGCCCAAGGAAACAAGGAGACGTAAACCACCTGGCCCGGGGCTCGAACCCACAACCTATGTATTACGAGACCCGTGCTCTAACCATGTATTGTTTTGCACAATTGTCTATGTTTCCAATCATTTTCTTCACAATTTTTGATTTGTACTAGAGACAAACTTGAAACAATTAGATATGAAAAGACCCGGGCGCTGTAGTTGGGAAAAATATCGTCGTCTAGGTCTCATTTCTTCTGTCCCACCGGGCGTAAAAGGTCTGGAACCATAGGGTAATCGTCCACCGTGTGCTAAAGAAAAAGCTTGCATATGGTGCATTAGAAAATCCTGAGTATTCAACACTTAAGACAAAGCACGACATGCAAAATTCCTATAGTCTATAAACTTGAAGTATGAAACAAGCAATCAGAATCTGTTACGAGATCCACAGTATATCCCTTTAAGTATTCTACAACACTGTAAACTGGTGCTTATGCATTGTGTAAAAGACTAGTAATGATTGATTAGGATTGATTAAGACCAAATCACAGCATATTAATACATTTGGTGCATGAATCTTTCATAATTTTGGTATTATTTTTGGTTAATTTTGTTGCTACTACATTGACAAATCTTGAATAAAAGTTCATTTGAATATTCATCATGATTGGGTATGCTATTATGATTCGAAAGGTGCGGATCAATTTATTTATGCGTATGGTCATATTGGTTTATGTGTGTTAATCGGTGGCTTGTTGCATACTTCCAGATTTATGCTGAGCTTTCATACTCGTGTAGTTTTGCAGCTTCGTCGCTGCGTGACGTATATTTTTTTGCAAAAACTTGCCGCTTCCAATTGTCGTAGCGGCAAAGCTACATGTCGCTGAGGTAATCGATATTCGCACGACAAGAATTTTTGAGTTGAAATGAATTCAACTTTCAGAGCGACATGGAGCGGCAAATCTGAAAAGCGACAGAACTGAAAAGCTACAAAAGTATGAAAGGAAGCAACAACAGAGCTGCAAAGCTGCAAAGCGACAATAAGTATGCAAGCAGCATTATAGAGTATAGTCAGTGCCTCATTGAGCCATGTGACATGTGACTGCGCCGAGGTTAAAGTTCAAACGCAACTCACGCGTTAATCGTGAGTTCGCGTGATTTGACAGTTCTGTTGCTGCGTAACTTGATGATCGGTTTGATTGGTTTGTTGTTCACACACGGTGCGATTTAGTCCCGCCCAGAATGAAAAGGTTTGTTTCAGATGACTATAGTACAATGATTTACCTGGAAGCAAAGAAATCAGCCCATCGCTGCTATTACATCTCACAGGCAGAAATTGCTGGCAGCCTAGAAAACCTCTACCTGAAGTAAAGTCATGTAGCGCCCTCTGTTGGTCATAATGACAAAGTCTTTGTAACTCATATATTTGTGGCGGTGGTAAGTAGAGTTCCTCATTACAGTATTTAGTGAGAGCATCGATTGGTGTCATCCACTGAAAAGAGATAAACAGAATATAAACTTTACTCTACTTGCTCCGTGGTCGGACAGTCACGTAAAGCCGTGGGTCCCCTGTACGAATAGACTCCTTCATGGGGTATGCATGTTATCATGCAAGTACTTGTATCATTGATTGATTGATTGATTGATCTTTTAAAAATGTGACTTTCTGACTTTATTCTTTGTCAACAGTTTCTGTCTGATAAAAAATCATTAACACTATGGTAAGTGAGGCCAAAAAAAATAAATAGTTATGTTGCCCTCAGCGACCGACCCGACCCTATTCAAAAATTTAAAAAAAATATTAGGGTCGGGAAAGCACCCAATTTTGCTCAGATTGGGTGTTTTTGGAATATTTTGAAAATAGTGGAAAATGCACCCAAATTTGGTACTTTAGGGGCTTTAAAAAAAACAATTATTTAAAAAAAAATATTTTCCGACCGACCGACTCAATTTTAAAGAAATCCCACTTGAGGGCAACACAACAATTAATTTTTTTTTGGCCTGATAGATGAAACATCAATATTAGTTTTGACATACTGAAACAGATCAAATAGTGGGGTAAAAAACATGGAACCATTGAGTAAATTTACCTGTGAGTGGACGGTTTCCATCTCATCATGTTGTGTGTCAGGCAAACTTTGTAAGGAGCACAAATAAAACATGGTACCATTTACTAAATTTACCTGTGAGTGGACGGTTTCCTTCTCAACATGTTATGTGTCTGGCAAAGTTTGTAAGGAGCACATATAAAACATGGTACCATTTACTAAATTTACCTGTGAGTGGACGGTTTCCTTCCAACATGTTATGTGTCTGGCAAAGTTTGTAAGGAGCACATATAAAACATGGTACCATTTACTAAATTTACCTGTGAGTGGACGGTTTCCTTCTCATCATGTTGTGTGTCTGGCAAACTTTGTAAGGAGCACAAATAAAACATGGTATCGTATCTTTTCTTGTTATCTGAAGGGGTAAGCCAATTAGACCACTCTGTTAGGGCCCATATATCAGGTAGTACCTATGAAAAAAGCAAAAATGATACAAAAAATGTTATTAACACGCTTTAGCTTGATCCCTGGATGAAAATACATATTTTTTTTCAAGAACATCTTTTAAACAACAATATAGTATAACATATGTAAATATGATACTATTATCCTCTGTCTGTATATGCAACATAAGAAAATAAGGTTTGGGTTCCATTCACATGAGGCAATATAATACTCCTTGGCCATAGAGAGAGCCTGAAGCTGCTGCATTAAGGACTTATCTCAAGGTTTCAACAGTGGTGCGGTGCAACCTAAAACGATTTTGATATACACAGGAGGGATCACGATGGACATTGACATGATCCATACAAATGAGATACAGGTCTTAATTGGCTATACCCATCCTGGAAGGTGTGGGGTGCTAGGGGGCATGGGATGTGCAACCCTCAATACCCCATTTTAAACCTTGATTGCATCTTCTTTGGGGGTCTCATATCAATCATAGTCAAAGTTTAGCTCTTAATGCTTCATTCCAGGCTCACAGTGCAGAAAATAGGGCACCACACACCTACCCAAAAAAGGAAACCAAAAACAGACAAACAGGGAGAGGAACATTCGCTAAGGAAACCCAACTTGGTACTTGATGCCAAGTAAGCTGAAGGAAGCTTATCTTCATGAGGGCTCCAAAATGTTTTTGAATGCATGAGGAAGGCCGGAGTACCCGGGGGAAAACCTGCAAAAGTGAGCATGGACTGAAAACCAAATGCACATAAAGCACCTGGGCGTGGAATCAAACCAGGGACCTCAATGATGCAAGGCAAGGGAACTACTGCTGCGCCAACCTGCCTCCCCCTTATTACTGCCAGTGAAATTGCTGTCAACAGTGGGGAGAGGAATTGAAAAATTGAAAAAAGTTCCCTACCTCAAATTTCTCACACAAACATAGAAATTCCTCTGCATTCTGGTGTACAGAGTTGCGCCAAGCTTGGATTTCATCATCAGTCAGGTTCATGCTATGGTGATCGAAAACACACCCATAAGGAACGTTGGGTTTGCCACTACTCTCGCCATTGAACACTGATGGACTACTTTCTGAAATTCTTCTAAGAAGCAAAACTCCACATTCTTCAAACGTCTCTCTGATAGCACAGATACGAAACGCTACATCTGCTGGCACCAGAGAATTTGTTTGATTTTGCAATGTGGGTGGTTTGGGTCGGTTCTCATCAACTAAGGCTCCAAAATCTGTTGAATGGTGGTAACCTGCTTGGCTGAATAAGTCCATCCATTTTGGTGAAAAGTCTGATTTATCAATCACACCACCAGGGAACACAAGAGACCCTGCAAAGAAAGTGTTTTTATGAGTGTTTCTAGTTAGAAGAAGAGTTGCATAGTCAAATGTCATTGGTGCAATTGTCTTTTTGATTTCTTTGGTTGCATGGCCAAGTTTGTCCTTTTTGAGATAGCCTTGATCCAAGTCCTTTGATCCTAGAAGGTTAGCTTTTGAAGGTGAAACTTTGCTTGCACCCAATGAGATTCCACCCAGATGAGCCGTTAGGATGAGTGTGGCCGCCTCTCGCCAAGGTTTCACTTTAGATGTCACGGCCATCCTGTAGAAGGAGAGAAAAAACAAACAAAAACAATTAAAATAACATATTGTTGCAATGTAAAGAGACAAATATACTGGTGAGCGGACCTTCCAAGAAGAGTTGTCAGTCCGGCAATTTTTGTCTTTTCTTTAATGGAATTTAAAACTGCATGGCTTTAAATAGCCAAAAATCTGAAAATAAGTTCTAAGGAAAAATGAAAACATTCAGAGCCAGTGATGATTATTAATTCACACAGAGCTGGGTGTACTGAAACATCAACAATATAAGCTAATAGGAATCGTACTGCGGGTAAGATCGGGTCGTCACCTACTTCGCAGTATCGTACTGTGAATAAGATCGGGTTGTCACCTAATTCTCAGTATCGTACTGTGAATAAGATCGGGTTGTCACCTAATTCTCAGTATCGAACTGTGAATATGATCGGGTTGTCACTTAATTCTCAGTATCGAACTGTGAATAAGATCGGGTTGTCACCTTATTCTCAGTATCGTACTGTGAATAAGATCGGGTTGTCACCTAATTCTCAGTATCGAACTGTGAATAAGATCGGGTTGTCACTTTATTCTCAGTATCGTACTGTGAATAAGATCGGGTAGTCACCTAATTCTCAGTATCGTACTGTGAATAAGATCGGGTAGTCACCTAATTCTCAGTATCGAACTGTGAATAAGATCGGGTTGTCACCTAATTCTCAGTATCGTACTGTGAATAAGATCGGGTAGTCACCTAATTCTCAGTATCGAACTGTGAATAAGATCGGGTTGTCACCTAATTCTCAGTATCGTACTGTGAATAAGATCGGGTAGTCACCTAATTCTCAGTATCGAACTGTGAATAAGATCGGGTTGTCACCTAATTCTCAGTATCGTACTGTGAATAAGATCGGGTAGTCACCTAATTCTCAGTATCGAACTGTGAATAAGATCGGGTTGTCACCTAATTCTCAGTATCGTACTGTGATTAAGATTGGGTTGTCACCTAATTCTAAGTATCGAACTGTGAATAAGATCGGGTAGTCACCTAATTCTCAGTATTATACTGTGAATAAGATCAGGTAGTCACCTAATTCTCAGTACCGTAGTACTGTGAATAAGATCGGGTTGTCACATAATTATCAGTAACTATCCTACTGTTGATAAGATCGAGTTTGCATGTAATTCCCAGTATCGTACTGTGAATTAGGTAGGGTTGATAAGCAATTCGCAGTATTGAATGAGATTGACCAAATTTCTTCAAAACAGATGAAATATATATGATGATTTGGTTGCTGTTATATCATAATTAAATTAATGCACTTATCAATTTATTCCCCCACCCCGGGGAAGCGATGGATTGCCGATGTGACACTTGTCTTGGTTTTTAGTAAAGATTAAGTAGCAAATATGGTGCCACTGATGAATTGGGTGATGCTTAAAATTTTGTTTGGTGTGACATCCTTGTTAAAGCCCCCGCTATGTCCCAGCACTGCGGGGAAAATCATCTGTACACCCCGGCTAAATCTCCCGCTACACACCTGGCATAGCTGGGACAGTCTGTTGTACATCCCTGGCTAAGTCTCGGCTAACTTCCCGGCATGCGGGGCCATGAAAATCTGTACTTCCCTGGCTAAATCCTCGAACACAGAAATGTTTACGTGCTTCTTTCAAGTTTCTATGATCTCATACAACACTGCAACTGCTACTCTATTGTTTGTTCATGCAGTTATCTCTGATGAAAGTGAAGCGTGCATAGATTTACAGGTACCAAGGTTGTGAGGCCAAGTAAAATAATATGTTTGTTTCCGGTAACCCTTCCTTCCAAATACATGCACCCAAAAAATGCAAATTTATCACTTTTCTGAAAAAATAAAATATTTCTTCAACGCCCCAGCTTTCCCTCGGTACATGTCGAAAATTGGCCTCCTTACGTCAATTATTTTCAGAACTGATGACGTCCAGCCGCCATCTTTCATGTAATCAGATATCCTGAAAATGTACACAGTGAGATCAGAGACTTCTATACTTTGATCAACACCAAATAGGCGGGTCTCTTCACATCATGAATTGATACAAATAAGCCTGTGCGTAACTGATCACAGCACAACTGCAGGAGACGCAGCGCACGTTGTAAGCGTGACTCGTGCATCAGTATCTACGACGCACGTGTAAGTGGGATTATATTTACTAGCGGATGAAGAAAAATCTCATAATTCCCGCCTATTTAGTGTTGATCAAAGTATAAAAGACACTTGAAATTAATGTTTTCAACAGAGCTAGTCGTATCTTTCATCCAAAAATTGTGTTTAAAAGTACATATCTGATGTTTTTGTAAGCAAAATAATTTTTTGATAAAATAAAATATTTTCCCTTCCTTCCATCCCTATATTTTGAAAGCATAAAATTTTTTGCTAAAATAAAATGTGTTCCCTTCCTTCCTTCTCCATGTTTTCAAAGCATGTTACCAGAAACAAATAATTAATTTTACTTGGCCTGACGGTGCGCGTCTACGCTAATGTCTTCTCAATTCTTCAAACAACAGAAAAATTGTTTACAAACGCGATCGGTACCCTGCAATTGGTACTGATTTTCTCTGAGGAATTTTGGCAGAGACATAAGCTTCGTTCGATATTGTTCTTCTTCCTTGTAAAGTGCCACTGCACGATACGAAGATACCGTACTGATGACGTGTGTACATTGTAGTCCCACTCTTTTTTTTACCTGAGATTTTATTCAAATTAGGGGTGTGACTTAAAATCGGGGACGGGGAACTTAGATAAATTTATAAATCAACGTTTAATGTGGTAATATTATTTTTGCTGCTGCGATTTTGAGTCGCCATTTTGACAGGTTACAATCACGATTGCGCATTACATGTCTGCCAAGTAGGATAGCACATGCTCTGTTTTAATTTTACAGTTATATAACCGTAAACATCGATATCTGTACAGTCGACGAAGGCAATCAACAGATGCAAAAAAATAGTTCACAGATTGCAATGTTTAAAACAAAACATAGAGAAAAGGATATTTATCAGTGATCTTCCAGCAAGTGACATTGCATTTTCGATAAAGTTTGTAACTATTTTTTGAAGTAGATTTTGATATTTGATAATTTTTAAGGTCATTTGGCAACTTATGGCCATCAGTGAAATGATTATTTGAATATTTTGGTAATTTTAATTTGGCGACTCCTAAAATATTACAAATGTGACTTAACACGCATGTACATTAATAAAGGTGCAATTCATGATCCTGATGTGACTTTTCAGCATTTAAAAAATTCCCAACAGTTAAAATTCCCATAGGCTATTTTTTTATTGACAGCATGTACATGTGTTGTAAAATATTTAGAAATAAAATGAAACATATTGTTCACATCACTCCTCCATGGTTAGTACAATTTGTTTCACGCACACTAACATATTTTGGTGACGATCCTCAGCTAACTAGGAAGCGACTGCACAACAAAGTACCTACTTCATCTTTACCCGGCTGA
>JXSR01S015001.1:0-13326 GCA_000969725.1 Ophiothrix spiculata | reverse complement strand
AATATTGAATGCATATGCACGTGCAATAGTACAAAATATATCATTCGGTGAAATTTGGACTGACCCATTTCACCCGGCTACGCCTCGTGAAATAGAAAAGACAACATTTGACCGAATAATATTTTTTTTTTACTATTGCACTCTCAGGCATTCAATATTTGTATACTATTGCCCTCATGACCAGTCAATATTTGTATAACATTTTATCAGTCAGTTCCATTGGTTAATAGACCCACCCATTGATGAATTTGTGAAAGATATTGGTCACCTCTATAAGAAAATAAATTCAGAACGAAAACAATTTTATGTAATGGATGATTTTAACATTGATCTCTTAAAGTTAAGAGTGATAGAGCTACGCATGACTACTTGGAATCCATCTACTCGTATTCTTTGATGCCTTCAATATTATGTCAACTTGAATTACCGAATCTACAGCAATGATCATTGATAATATCTTAACAAATAACAAATACATTGTAAAATCGTCAATCATACTAACTGATAAAAGTGACCTTTCCAACCACGATCTCAACTATGTCTCAGACAGAACGTTGTTATAATGGCCCACCATAGAGTCCAAGTGTTCAATGGATGACAAAGAGTCCCACGATGACTTGATATCACAACAGAAATCATCACTGATGATCTTACGAGTGTGACGCGACTTAACACGCTTGGAGCTTGGACCAGGACGAATAATGTCAACGTAACATTTCACAACAAAGTGATCAGAAGGTAATGTTCTGGTAACAGTTGGAGAGCTGACAAGACTACACTGAAAACAGTATTTCGTCAAACGTCAACACATTTTCATATGTATTTCCAAAACAGAAATAGCTCAGGCAATCGGACCATGCTTCTTTAAGATAAGGGTATATGATGTATAATGCTTAATGCTTTTGCCTTTAAAAAAGAATGACGGAGTAATGAAACAGAGGTGGCGCCACTTGGGAGTCAGGAAAGCAATTTCCGGGGAAAAATGATGGAAAAAAAGAAAAGAAAGAACAAAGAGAAATAAAAAAAAAAAGAGGTAGAAGAAGAAATTGGTTTAAATGTTGAAAAACAATTTGAAACTATTACCTTTATAGATGAAAAATTCAAAAAGAGGTTTCTTGTAGTTAGTTGTTTATGCGTTCATGAGTTCTTTTTTCTTCAGTTTTTAAAACCTGTACATCAAAAATCTGGAGGCACCTTTGACTCTCATATTTTAATTTTCCCCTCCTAACAAAATATAAACCTGGCGCCGCTTTAATGAAACATATGATTAGTTAACTGATAATTGTTGTAAAAGCTGTAAACAACACTGGAAGACCATCGTTTTTGGACTAAAATTTTGGATAGCCATTGTTATGTAGCATTTATATCCATTTCTGTGTTAAAGTCAACAGAAATGCTAACTGTTAGGAAACTTATGCGGTATGTTATGTTATGTTATGTTATGTTATGTTATGTTATGTTTATATGTTATGTTATGTTATGTTATGTTATGTTATGTTATGTTATGTTATTATATGTTATGTTATGTTATGTTATGTTATGTTATGTTATGTTATGTTATGTTATGTTATGTTATGTTATGTTATGTTATGCTTTGGTATGTTGTGTTATGTACTAGATAAATGGTGAAACTATGATTATACTAAAGCCTGTAATGAAAAATTAAGAACTATGTGTAAGAGGAATCACACTAATGATAACATAAATATGTCAAAAGGTAAATTGGCAAGAAACCTTGGAATCAAATAATCCAAATGACGATTATGATACTTTCATTGCAACTTTGATGAAGGTGGCAAAAAAAGTTCAAATCCAGAGGATGTCTCAAACGGACTTCTTTATAAATGTTGGACTAAAGTTGAAATCAAATATACAAAATACTGGAAAGAATTATTACGAATATCTAAATGAAATGCGATTGAGCTATATGTTTTTTTCGAACCTGTTGTTGAAAAATATATTATTAAGATAGTTGATAAGTTTAATCCATAAAAAGGTGTTGGTAATGACAACACAGGAAATTTTGTAATAAAAAGTATAATTAATGTGATCGCGAAACCCCTTACAAATATTTTTAATTCATAACTCTCATCTGGGGTAGATAAACTTAAAATTGCAATGGTCATACCAATTTACAAAAAGATGACCCTGAAAGATGTTCCAATTATCGACCAGTGTCATTATTACCATGTTTTTCAAAGATACTTGAAAGATAGGC
This sequence comes from Ophiothrix spiculata, assembly GCA_000969725.1. Taxonomy (NCBI): domain Eukaryota; kingdom Metazoa; phylum Echinodermata; class Ophiuroidea; order Amphilepidida; family Ophiotrichidae; genus Ophiothrix; species Ophiothrix spiculata. The sequence continues at coordinate 11,108 of JXSR01S015001.1, read as the reverse complement.
ATTTAATAGATGTGTTGATTATTTAGATGCTCATGAAATCATTAATAACAAACAATTTGGGTTATACCAAAGCATTCGACTTATGGCCATTTAGCAACTAGTTGACAAAGTTAACAGTGTAGTTGACAAGAATGAAACATCCATTGTTATTTTTCTTGACCTCTCAAAAGCATTTGATACTATTGACCATGACATTCTTTTACACAAATAAGAGTATTATGGGTTTTGTGGAATTGTATAAACAGTGGTTAAAAAGCTACTTAAGCAACATGAATCAATATGTGTCATTTAACACCATTACATCAGCAGAAAAAGATATTGTATGTGGTGTTCCTCAGGGCTCAATTTTTGGTCCATTAGTGTTAATTTTATATGTGAACGACTTATCAGTACATCAAATGTACTCAAATAAATTATTTTTGCTGATGACACCACTATTCTCAATTCACATCCAAAAGTTGAACAAAAAATCAACCTAATAAATCATGAACTTAACGAAGTAAGCAACTGGTTCAAAGCCAACAAATTATCTGTAAATGCTAGTAAAACAAATTACATGATCTTAGGTACTCCACATATGGTATCAAACAGATCTTAGATAATACCGATTATGTTATATATATTATATTACATTATATTATATTATATGAACTTGTTAGTATACTGTGTAATTCCATCTAACCGGACAAGTAGAACATCCAATGAATACAGCTACCAAATCATCCAGCCAAGAGTGAATTGCTACAAATATTCCTTCTTTGTTCGTGTTATACCAGTCTGGAATCGGCGTCCGTCATCTGTTGTCTCAGCTCTGTCCATACAACTGTTTCAGCAGCTTGCACTCCCTGTAATTAGGGAACTGCAGTTGACACCAACCCATGTCAACCTGTAGATGACTCCAGTTTTTACTTGCACATTGTTTATATTGTATAGCACATGGTAGCACGTTTACGTCTGCACGGCACAAATCTCTGTGGATAAGTTGCTGTACTTTTCTGGAGAATACCAAATGAAGAATGAAGAATGCCGTGAATTGAAAGGGCGTGGGCAAAATAAGTTTAAAAAGGGTTGAAAAAGATCAAACTTAAAACATTGGGTCTTTCCGATCATCATTTTTTATTTTTAAAAAAATATTATAAAAAGTATATCATAAAAGACACTTTCAAACTAAGTTGCATTGCAATCGAAGATATTCTTGAGGTGTAAGTTCCAGATCAAAATTGTCGAATCGCTCCAGTTGTGATGCAACAAAAATAAAAGCTTGAAAATACTCTTATTAACATTTATTAGGGGTCAATTTGCGAATCAAACAACGAGAAGGACCCAATTTTGTCCAATATATGAAATGGGCGCAAAGATGAAAATGAGAAGAGTACGGTACAAAACCCTATAGACAAACTGTGTGTTGTTCCAAAATGTGAAAAGACATGATGTTACTTTTTCATCAATATATCAGGATTGGAACGTTGAATGACTTTCATATTTCAGGGTCAGTATAAGAAGATATGCACAATGAATATATTGAAAGCAAAACGAAAACTACTGAGTATAAATGGGAAAAATCGCAATTTTTAACAAAGAGCTTAAAGTTAATAAAAGTTTACATATCCAGAAAGGAAGTTAAACAAAACTTTGTTTCATGCTATGATAATAACCAGGTTGTCCGCAGTTTGTGTGTTGAAATTTTTGTTAAACAAATGCGTGACGTCGCTGAACTGTCTACCTTTAGATATGACGGAATACATATGTTCAAATATTTGAACACGTGTCATCTGTTAAAAAAATGTAACAAATGTCGAATATTTGTCATACTACAAATCTATTGGAAACTTATGAGCAATGTTGAATTGTTCTTCTTTATTATAAACAGCATGCTATAGGAATGTCAAGTGAGTGTCAAAATATGCTACTGAAACCTAGCAGACCACTAGCGTCTGGTATTCGGCAAAATTTGCAGTTAGGGGAGCCCGACCACCGACAATAAAATCAACAGCCTTAGCATTATGTTACTCTGCTGCACAATATACATGTCCCGTATGAGAGAGGTCTACTCATGTCAAGAATGTTGACACTGCCCTCAATGCCTACTGTCACTGGATGTCTTCGACCAAAACCCATAGACAGCCTACATATACTGGCAGGTATGGCCCCTGACATTAGACGACTGGTTGAAAGCATGAATAGGGGTAGTCGCAGATGAACACCGCGGTCGCCACCCAGTATTCACCAAGTCTCCTGCAGCCAACCGTCTGAAGTCCAGGAACTGCTTTCTGAGAAATGTTGATCCACTTGTAGAATCACCACGTGACACAAGAATGAAAATGTAACAGAAAAGAATTTCCAACCTCATAACAGTGACACCTGTGCCTCTGAAGACTCAGGAAGAGCTCTCACATGGAGATGACACCAAGTGGACAGAATGGAAGTGCCTTAACTGTCTAAGAACTGGTGTGGAAAAGTCTACAGTGAACCTTCAGATATTGTTATTCGGTCAGAGATGTAACCTGCGATTGTAGGACTGCACCACAAACCATGCAGCATCTAACGCGGTCCTATATTGGAGCATGTTTGCACAGCTGACGCCCTTGCTGTCTATAATGAAAGCGCCCAAAAATGTGTCATACATTGGCTGGATCGCATTTGATGTTATGTGGACACGCTAAGAAGAAGAAGCCAGCGGAAGCCCAAATTATACCAAAATCATGAAGAATTCATGTAAAAATATTAATACGCGGTGACTTGGTCTTAATAAATCTTACTCAATCATGAATATCGTAACAGAGTCTGATTGCTTGTTGCATACTTCAAGTTTTATAGAGTATCATCTCTCAGATCAACAAAGTAATGAAAATTTACATTAAGCTCCAACTCGTACTGGATATAAATTACACAAGAAATAATTAAAAACTAAACAAAACATAAACGAACAAACAGATAAGCAAGCAAACAAACAAACGTATCAAAGGCTTTACCGTGAAATACGTTATGACCTTCATCCATAAAATCTAGACATAAATCATATAGTAATTGCCATACACTAATTCCATTAGTACATTATAAGTTTACAGAGTAAACAATAGGCAAAAATTGAAAATATTTAATATTAAACCATCTCCTGAAGTAAACCACTTTCATGGAATAATTTGGCGTATCAAAATACATACCAAAAGGAGTGTATTCGAAGAAGTAGATGTATGTTTGCTTCTAAAAGGAGTTGCATATCTGGGCGCATATTCCCTAGTGACACACTCTATCAAATTGCCACTTTAGCGGAATACTTTATTTGAGGTCTAGAGTCAGCGACTTGATGTTCAACCTTCTGAGTAGCCACACGGGACAAAATTGCTGCCGTTAAAATTATTTACTTTTTGCAAAATATTTGAACAAAAGACTGTTAGTTCTTTTTGAATGAAAGTTTCCTGCTAAGCATTAATATCGTGTTTAAAAACACATCCATGATTTAAAAGGTGTAACAAGGTAGAGGGCAACACGTATTTAGTATAATTATAATAGGAGTCATGCTGACTTCATGTGAGAGTCTTAATTGGTCAAAATAAGAATCGCCAACGTGATATTTAAAAATATTAAAAAATAACACAAATCCATCGTTTCTTCACATTTGAATGTGAACTACATTTATTGATGATTGTTGATGCTTACACCTATAAACAAATTTACCTTTGGACCTACCTACATTTCATAATGGGGACCTTTGAATTTTGAATCAGACGCCTTATCCACTTCGCCACGAACACTGAGAAAAACTTCAAGTTGTGTGAGATAATTTAAGACTTTATTGGTAGTTAACATGATTTAGAAAAAAAGCCATTTGAATTCATTAAGAGCAAAGTTATAGCATGGTCAACAGACACCCCCAAAAAGTTGATTTGTTACATTAAGAATGATTTATGCATAGATATGTCAATCAACTCCAATCAACTATTACAAGGAAGGATTTAGGTATGGATAGAATGAATGAGATGTAACGAAAATGGGTCCCACCTAAAAAATGGACTGATATTGACTTAAGTCAAGAAATATAAATGACCGCAACTTGAGTGTTTGCAAAACGTTACAATTCTTTTGTGTTTATACCATCGAAATCAAAAGCAAAAGAAAAGAAATCCTGACTTCCTTGCCTTTGCTCGTAGAAGACAATAGACTATCACCAATTTTAATTGACCGGTGTTTTTTTTGACGCGCCATACCAAATTGATACCTCTTTACTCATTTACGATTTTTAAAACTATTATAAACTAAAACCTTTGTTTCTTAATGATAGATATTTCAAAACAGATTTGAAGTCATGTATTACCTTGATTTATGTTTTGCGTAAAATGGCCGGCGGGATATTGATCATTGAGTGCATATTTTAGCTTAATCGGAGATATCGGGGATTTTGTTAAGGCATTAAATATATCTTGCAGCTATCAGTGTTTTAAGTTATAGGCTAAAAATAAAATGTAATGGACAGTGTAAATAGAAATCCAGGGTGTAATGCCCCATGGTTTGTTAATGAAATCCTTACCCTGTAGTTTGTTCTTTTTGTCCCATACCAACCTTGCATCCATGCGTCCGCGTAGATTCTCATAGATTCGACCGTGATAAAATGAAAAGGTGTTGATTTGTGGTAAACCACTCTTAAATATGGTTGAATCACTTTAAATAACAAAAAGCATAAGTATAAATATTATGTGTAGAGAAGTTTTTGTTATAGTATTTAAGTTTTAAAAAACAAATCAATATTTTGGTACTCATGGATATATTTCGACCGGGGGCAGTCCAATACATTTGCACGCATACTCCTGTCGATAGACCCCTTAAATTGATGTGATTATCATTTTATTTATAAACTTAAATTAAACTTAAACTAAGTTTCAGGAAATGCTATTATTTTTTCCTGCAGTGTAGAATATGTAAGGAATCTATTTTAATCAATTGATCCCAAGCTCCTTGCCAGGAAAAAAAAACACGTGACATTTCATCCTACGCAGACATTATCAGGGCTTAATGCTGATTCTCGAGGGAAAAAGCCAATGGATTAAGAACTAACTATTCATATTGTTTTTGTCAGACACAAAATGCTGAGAAAAAAATCTTTTGCTAGAAGAGGTTAAAAACTTTGCTTCAACACTTACTTTTTTATCCGAAAAATTTCGGTGATACCCATCACCGTCATCAGCGGTCTAGTTATTTTGTTGTAAAACGGCTATTCCAAATAATGGTGTGTTTTTTGTCGGTCACAGATTTGGGTTTTTAGACCTAGCGTTGTTAACACGCATATTATATTTAAGTTAGAAAATATACGGTAACCATAGAACATAGTAATGTCCTTATTTTTTTTTTTATAAAATGCTAAAAATTGAATTTTTTCCAGAAAGAAATCAAAAAATCTATTCGAGGGTGGACGATTGTCAACCATGTTCCGCTCAAACGTTGACAATTCTATACCACAATGAGCTTTTTTCAGGAAAAAAAAGTTCAGCTTTTAAAATTTCATAGAAGCACGTTGGGCATCATATCTGTCTGCTTGAATACAGGAAATCAGGTAAGTATTTGGGAGAGCTAATTTTTAATACTTTTACCACGTGGGGCTATTGTATACGTCCATGTTGATGAATTTACGTGAGAATAAACTACTTAACACAGTAACTAAAACGCACTTTAAGTAGATGAAATTGCTCAGTTGGTTATCTTGTTTTTAGTATGCTTTAAAAATAATCAAACAAAGATATATTTAGGAACTATATTTGTGTATTGGTACATTGATATACATACGGTTCTATAAATAAAACTTTTAAAGTTTCAGGGAAATGCAAAATATGTTTTCCGGCAGTGCAGATTATGTAAGAACTTATCAAATGATTCAAAGCCCATCGCCAGAAAAAAACATGGCATTTCCATCCCACGCAGACATCATCCGAGCTTCAAGCATATTCTAGAGGGAAAAAAGCTTATGGGTTAGCAAACTATTCAATTGATTTTGTCAAAAAAAGTGATGAGAGACAAGTCTTTTGCTGTAAAACGACTATTACACATTGGCTAAATGCTTTTTTGTTGATCAGAGATTTGGGTTAACACATTTGTACACAAAATTAAAAAATTAGTAACGTAGAATAAATGCAAACATTATATAGCGTTTTTAATAGATGACATTTTAGGCATCACATATTTTTTGTTTCAATTATTTTTATGTCTGCTTGAATAAGGAAGTCAGGGAAATATTAGTAAATGTTGATTTTGTTATACTCTTGCAAAGTGAAGCTATTGAATACTCTCACACTGATGTATATAACAAAATGAGAATACAAATAGTAACGAAAACGTTTGACTTTATAACACCTTTTGCAATATTGTTATTCCTGATAATGAAGCTTAATGAGTCTGGAATATTGAAGAGTGTAGAGAATTAGAAGTACTTTTAAGTCGCATAATACAGGTTCTGAGATATGGGCGTTTAAAGTTTTTCTATAACCTTTAAATGCAAAGGAGTATTGAATATGTTACGGTATAGTCGACTGTATCATTCATGGCGATTTAGAAAGCTGTAGCGATTATTGATAATAATCTCTGTTTTGCAGTTAAGTACTTTTCCTCTATAATCATGATCACCTATCAAATGATCCTATTCATCTTAAAATAAGTAATCCAAACATTTGAAAGTATATATATTTGTAATGTACAAGTCATGATGAACAATTTGACATGTGATTTATGTGTAAATAAATACCTTGTTGAAAATTTGACCTCATTTAACGCTTGAGTAAATTTCGGTTTATATCTGCTAAAACCAATCCTTCAAGAAATATTAAAGTGTATATAATCTATTTGACGAAAACGATTTATTTGATATGCAACTCGACACATTTAGAGAGCATTTTATGAAATTTGACCCAAAATCAACGCAAGTGTGAGGACCGCTTACCATAAAAAAATTCTAAAAAGTTGTCTAAATAATTTCTGTCCTTCAGTTACCTTAAAACCACAAATGTGACTTAAATCCTTCATATTCTACAGTCTTCAATTTGTTTTGTAAAATGAAATGTTCATCTTTCTCAACAGATTCATTGAAACAACAACCTCATACCCAAATTAAAGATGCAGAACTAAATTCTAGCTTTTCTGTATTTTCTAAAGAAATCAAACCATTACAATCATTACCAGAAAAATGTTATTTTACATAACAAGTGTAAGGAATCTGCTAATAGCATTTTGAAATAATGCAGTGAACCGTTGATAAAACTACATGAACAAAAACGAAATGTTCTATTCAAATTATTTTACATAACAAGTGTAAGGAATCTGCTAATAGCATTTTGAAATAATGCAGTGAACCGTTGATAAAACTACATGAACAAAAACGAAATGTTCTATTCAAATTATTTCAAATAATCTAATCTTTCAGAAGAAAGGAAATGTAATTCAAATACAAAAATTCAAATTCCAGATGACCATGATTTCTGTATTTGCTTGAGGTAATTTGTTTTTCCCTTTTATTGTGCACGCAGAGCCTGGAAATTCAGACAACAGTTTACAATATTTGAAAATAATGGGCAGTATTTTCGAACAAAGTTTAACTAAACGCTGGTTAAGCCTAAATGCAACAGTTAACATGAGTTTAGAGATCATCACTTCACCATTAGTGTTGATAAAGTCAGTTGTTAGCTGACGAAGCGTCTACAAGCAAGTGTGATTTCTTAGACTAAATAAGATGAAAATCTTTTTTTATTATGTTTCAACAATAGTCCTGATGATTATCTCCAAGAACTAGAATTGCAGTGCTTCTTTTTTATATACAGGCGTACAATTTTACACAAGCAATATTCATTTTTAATGCCATAGTTTACTATAGATTTGAACAAAGCCAATTTGTTGATCTCTTTTTCATTATTGTATCCTGACATTTTTGTTCACAAAATATGTATTTTTTGCCGATAAGCCTAGTCATGATAAGTTGAAATATGCTAGTTGATTCAATACGACAGAAATATTAAAAGTAGAAACATTAAAATTCCTCTTTTACTTTCAATCAACCATATATACTTGATTTTGTAGGATTATGTATAAAATTTGCAGTTTTTAGACCTCATGTTGTAAACACGTATGTTTAAAAGTAGTAACATAAAATAAATGCAAACACTTTATAGCCTTTTAAATATATGTCATTTTAGTTATCAAATATTTTTTGTATCATTTTTTGGGGGGGTATATGTCTGCTTGAATAAGGAAGTCAGGGAGATATTTTGAAATGTTGCTAAAGTGAAGCTATTGAATACTCTCACACTGATGTACCTACACTACCACGTGTATCAAAAAAAATTGTGCACGGATTAAAACTGATTTTGACCTTGATAAAAGCACCATATCATATTTTTCTTGTTATTGTAGTAAAGCAGATTAAAAAAGCTTTCAAATGCAGAAAAAATTATAGAAATCGGATGAAAAATAAAAAAGATATCGGACCAATTTTGTGAGTACTTTTAGCTTTTATCATAATGCCATAACCCGTAATTGTGATATGTAATATCTTGCTTAACTGTGTAAATCCCATTGGAATGGAAGAAAAAGAGACGTACTTACAAAATTGGTCATATCTTTTTTATTTTTCATCCGATTTCTATCTTTTTTATTGCATTTGAAAGCTTATTAAATCTTCTTTACTACAATAACAAGAAATGTATGAATTGGTGCTTTTATCAAGGTCAAAATCAGTTTTAATCCGTGCACAATTTTTTTGGATACACGTGGTAATGAGAATACACACGGTAACGAAAACGTACGACTTTATAACACCTTTTGCAAAATTGTTATTCCTGATAATGAAGCTTCATGAGTCTGCAATAATTTGTTTTGCAAGCTGAAATTGTCATCTCCCTCAACAGATAGTATCGGAACAACAACCTTACAGCTAAATTAAAGATGCAGAACTAAAGGAATCAAACCATATATTACAATCATTACCAGTTAAATATTATTTTACATACCAAGTGTAAGTAATCCGTTGAAAACATTAATATATGCAATGATCCGTTGATGTAAAAACCGAAATGTTCTAATCAAATCTTTGCGAGTGGTCAAATTCTTTCAAATGTGACCGTCCATTCCAAACCAGCCATAAATGCAGCCTCTTGTCATTTTTCCTTTTTTAAAATTTGCAAAGACCATGTTATAAATATTAAAATAACCCCTCAATAAAGTTCACTCAATTTCTAGAAGTCAAGCCCGTCAAAGTTTGTCATGGAGTGAACAATACCTGGAAAAATATAACTGTTATAAACGCGTTTGAAGATCAGTAAGCCCTATATTTTCTCTTGATTATCTTTGAAATATGCAGAATTATTTCATATTTCCTATCATTGTTTTTGAAATGAGAATTACGACCTTGACATGTATTTTCACATTTAGCGCAAAATGAAGTTTCTTCATTTACGGCTCATACGGGACGGACAGCCACAAATGGTCACAAATTTCATTCGAAAATCTAATCTAATTCAAATACACACTTTAAAATGACCACGGTTTCTGTGTTTGCTTGGGTAATTTGTTTTTTCTTTTATCTGTTTATTGTGCAGAGCCCGAGAATTTAGATAGCAGTTTACCTTATTTCAAAATAATGGGCGTATTCTCTAACGGTGTGTACTGGTCAAGACTAAAATGCACCAGTTAACACGAGTCAAAACCAGAAGATCATCACGACACCATTAGTGTTGATAAAGTCAGGTTCTAGCTGACAAAACGTTCACAACATTACTCGTCGACTCTCGATAGAATTGCACACAAATAATTTATAAAATATTGATCCTCTTTTATGAATGTTTCCATTGCAGTGCCAGGGGAACTCTAGTTAAACAATTCAAAACAGAAAAATCAGTGATCTGTAAAATATTCTGATCTGTTCCATCCATAATAGCTCAAAATGTGTTTGATAAAGTTTGATCGACTGAATCAAACTGTCATGCCTAAATTTTTTAAGATGCTAAGTTATTTGTGTGCAAATCTATCGTAGTAGACGGGTAATGAGTCACGATCAAGATGTGATTTCCATGTTGTAGTTGAATAGCTTGAATGTGGAAATAGGCTGAAAACATGCATCCCTTGATAAAATCATGGAAATAGTAGATAAAACTAGTGATATATTCAGTTTTGGTAATCCATTGTAATCTTCTGGTATCTACTAATCGGGTATAATGATACCTAATTGTAATCTATCAGTCTATATAAATTTCCGACTTTAAGTATTAGTATCGTATTATAAAGCAACTACACACAGAAAAAAGTTGTGTTAAAAAGGGAACATGGTAAACAGGTTGGGTTAAATTTTGCACAATGTTGGTATAAAATTTGATCGATTGAGCCCATATTTATTGGTCGAGCTATGAGTTGCAAAAATATTGGGCGAGACGCAGTCGAGCCCAATATTTTAAAACTCATAGCGAGACCAATAAATATCGGGCGTAAATCATCCAATTTTATCATTATCATGTTTTGGATCCAATATTTTCCCACACTTGGACACCTCAAAGCATGATAATGGGTAAAATTTGTCACGATCTTGGGTAAAACGTGCACCATTACCCGACATTGTGTCAAATTTTACCCAACATTGTGGAAAATTAAACCCAACCTGTTTACCATGTTCCCTTTTTACCACAACTTTTTTTCTGTGTGTAGCAACTGATGAAAGTTTAAATTCATATGTTTACATATAATAATCTTCACGTGTCTGATATTTTCAACGACTTTACAAATCAGAAATAGCTTGAAATTATTCTTTCTGAAGTAACGTACCATTAAATACTACTTAGGTGCAAAGTTTGTCTCGTAAACAAATTCATCTTCTATTGTAAACCTGAAGAAGATAACAAAAAAGAATGAATTCACGGGTTAACAATTCGTAAACTTAGGATTTGAACAGACGCAGTGAAACAAACAAATTCATGGTTAACATTGTAATTATTAACAAAGAAACCAAATTAAATCTTTTCAATTGCCACTCTGTTCCAAGTAGAAAAATGATATTGTAGCGGGCAGGCGCCTCGTGTAAATTTTGAACCCTTATAATTTCGGAAATTGTGAATATTAATTGTCAGGATGATTGCCGGGTTGAC
>JXSR01S015000.1:20936-42300 GCA_000969725.1 Ophiothrix spiculata | reverse complement strand
TAAATTCCCACAAAATCACAAAAATTGTATCCGTTGGGAAGCAGGCTCAAAACACAGCAGAAATTATCTCGGCTATCTGGAGCAATGTCAGCAGAATCTGTAAGTACAAAAAACACTTGATGGTGAGTTATGTGCAGACAAACTGTTCTAAAGTAATTTTTGCCCAAACATATACATGATCAGATCTTCACAGCTCTATAGAACACGGTCAAGATACAGGGCTTGTATTTTGAAAATAGCTGGTGTGCTATAAATAGCACTTCTCAAGATATTCAGGTGTGCCGTTTGTGTGCATTTTGTATCTAATTGTGTATAATTTTATCACATGTAGGTGTGCTGAAAATTGTACCCCTCAAAATCACTTGAGGTGTGTGATGGTGTGCTATTGCACTCGCACGCCTTAAAATGCAAGGCCTGAAGATATGCATCTACACAGCAGCAAGCATTTTCACAGCAAACGGCACCACAAATTAATTCACCCTCAAAACACACACAGACTGAGGGTCTTGTCACCAGACAACTTTTAGTGCGGGGTAAAATTTATGTGAAATAGTAAGAAAATAGAAATTTTGATATAAATTGTTCATTTTTTTATTGATTCTTCATTGATTTTGTGGAAATTAAGAGTGCCGGGTGGTCCCACCCGCCACCGCCCGGCGTAGTGACATCCCTGCCAGTTATACAACTCGATTTATGTGGCCACAACTTCGGGGTGCAAGTTACCCCCAGGTCGGGAGTTAGATAATTTTTCTAGTATATAGTTGCAGAGGGGAGCTCATGGAGTTGGGGTTTTCTTGTAATGACTGTTTTAAAACATAGCAACTAAGTACTATTTAACAATTATCTAACAATGTCTACAAAAGTCAACTACAGGGTCATATGTGACACTAGTTATGATTTGATATTGAGATGGAAATGCTTTTTTAGTGATATGAAAGCATTTTCAGAGATTTGTATGTATTTATATTTTTATTAATATAATTAATAGAAGTGAGCTATTAGAGTTGGGGTTTTCTTACACTGGCATATTCAATTCCAGAGATACAGTATTTTCGAGAATTGAAGTTTTTTCTTTTCACAGATTTTTTGGAGCGCGGCACTTGTTGCTACTTTAGTTTATGTGAAAGTCAACTCATTTACGCATGATTCCCAGTGTGTGATTAGTCTAATTCCAGTGCTTGTGAAATGCCAACGATTGTGCATGTTACGCTCGAGTTTAATGATGCAGGATGCAGGCAAACTTAATTAATGAATAAAAATACTGTACAATGCAATCCATTGTGTTTGTAATAATTGTCGCAGCAAATGGCACCACACATTAATTCACCCTATTATCTCAACTCGATTATGTTGCCACAACCTCAGGGTGCAAGTTACCCCCGGGTCTATGAGTTTTCCTACATGTGTGTAACATACAAAACCTCATAAACATGATTAACAGAAGATCAGTTACTCCCAGAATTGCCACCAAACATCTCATACTCTACATTTAAGAGCAAATGCAGTTTGTGTTTATGTCATAAATAATCACTATCCTGATTATGAACAATTGAAACAAGCCTCACATACCCCAAAGCGCCAATCTGTAACAGTCAAAGCGCTGCTAATTGAGAATCCCTGCCCTAAACGGTGTCACCTGATTCACCCTTCTGTCCTTAAAAACAACCCTAATTCACCTTTTTCTTGTTCACGCCATGTCTGCAGTATTATGTATACAAGAGTGATCCCCCCGGGACAGTTTCCATTGTAACAACAACATACCATCGTTAACATTGTATGTCTTGTTTTCTATTTGCAGATCCACAATGAATTGTTTCAATATTATTGTTAAAAAGCAGCTAATTTAAATCTACTTGAAGATGGATGAGGACAACAGTAATGAGAAGAGAAAAATGAGCAAGTCCAAGACACCTAAAGTAGAGAAAACCCTCACAACTCCTGGGTAAGTTGTATCAAGCTAAGGGGGAAATATCAGGGTTGGCCGGCCGGTATTTCCTGTCCCAAGAAATACCAGCCAGTAAGTTTTGCATACATTGTATAGGTCTAATCACTATGACAATATTTTTACATGTACATGATACTTAGGTCTTTTTGAAACTGATAATTTGTGAAATACCACATAATGTGTGAGAAAAAAATACTTTTTTTGGCCATGATTTAAAAACCCTTTATGCAGTCCACATGTGTGACTTGAGAGTCAGTTGAATAAACTCTTACAATAATTTTATTGTATTCCGTGAAAATCTTCAGATCTGTTGCACTTGGTTTGTACAAGTTGAAAAAGTTTAAAGAATCTAAATGGATCCTTTTATTTGTGATTCTTAGTCAATGAGTGTGAATTCACTTCCTTATAAGATAAGAATAATTGGCTATCCTTTATGAGACAGTATATGACAGCGCATTAGTGTATACCCACAGTGGGCCCGCGCGTTGACAAATTGCGGCACGATGTAGATATACGTACACATCTGACGCAATTCATTACTTAAATTGGAATGTTTAATGTTTGAATGAGGGTGTACGTTTTTTTTATTGCTTTTTGGCAAAGAATTGACTTCATTTTTGTCCCCGGGATCGAGTTCTGGATGGGGACTATAAAATGAGCTCCGTCCGTGTGTCCATGATGAAAATGTTAACCAAAGTGTTAATGAGGACGTTGACAGTGACTTTACAGTTGGCTTTGAGGTTGCTGTGCTAGGTGGTTGTGGCTTGGAGGTGCTGGCTGGCTTTGAAGTTGATATGCTCATGGTTGGCTTTTTCTTTGGAATAGTGTATGATCCAATTGCCCAAGCAAATGTACTACTCATAGAAGCTGATGGGGGTGGTACCCATTACGAAAAATACATTATTTTTTCGAATATGCACGCCCATCCATTATGAGACAAGACAATAGATGACAGGCAAAACAATAAATCTTATCTTTACAAGAATGGATTCTTATTAAGGTAGCTTTAACGGCTATGGTGTCCTGCACACAATTTGTTCAAAATTTCACAGACTGCAGAATGATGAAAAAAACATGTATTCCAAATTTTGATTTTTTTTTTTCCCGTTGAAGCGTTTTCGAGTTATGCTATTTTCTATTTTCCAATTTCCTATAGACTTTGTACACGGCAAATTTGGCCACCATGAAAATTTTACAAAATTTGTCTAAATTTTCAAAAGATTTTTTTTCTGTGGAAGTGGTTCAAAAATGAAACTGTCTTTTTTTTTCTTTGTATTTCAAACTGATCACAAGTTGTCATAAATTTTGTTTTGAAGAAATTTTCGTTTACAAATTTATGTTTCTACTTCCCGAATTTTATTACGTTAATTTCTAGAAACACGGAATAACCAGATTTCTCAGAATTTTCATTCTTACTTTCCATGCTTCAATTTTAACAAACAAGGTGTCAAATGATTTACCTTATCAAATTTGCAACAATCTCTTGATGGCTTTTAAAATTAAAGTGTTCTAGAAAATTTTATAGGGCTATATTTAGGAAAACCATTTTTCTTGATAATAAAACAATTTATGGCAAAAAGCTCACGAGAGAATTAAGCTATTGTAATCCTTCACCATTCCCCTAAAATATGAATCTCATCGCACATTCCCTCGTGACATTAACATTCAAAAACTTTGATTTTTTATGGAATTTTCAAAAATAGAGAAACACACAAGAAATTGTCCGAGCGGCCATGTGTCTTGAACTCGCCACCCAAAAAAGGTGGCGATGTTACGTTTTTCAAAATTAGACTTGAATGAATTGATGATATCTCTGCTAAACATGAAGGTATTGCTATGCTTTTGGTCTCATTTTAAAGCTAAATAAATGCACTTTCAGCCCTGCAATGGGGAATACTCTAGCATTTTTAATGACACTGTGACTAAAAGAATTCATGATGGGCAGGGTGGCGGAAGCAGGGTGGGGGAAGCGGAGGCGGGGGGAAGCGGTACACACAAACTCTATGGGAAATCCAAAGTTTTGGTGTGTATGTGGATTCAAACCCTCACATATTTGTCAAAGTTTGGTCTCTACATGCATAACTGGTCTCAAATGAAAGCTTATTTATTCTTTATTAATTTCAGACAAATTATTTTATTCTTCCATGTCTGTAAAGTTTTTGCAGACAATATGTTACAGTAACACACTAAATAACAATTTTTACAGATATTATATGACTTGTTGGCTTAAAATCGAAGATAAGACAACAAAAGTATACATTTTTTAAAAGCTAATAACCTAAGGAATCTAAATATGTAATAACAATTAGTGTAGGGTACACTCTTAAAAAAATATGTTCAAAAATATTCACACATAATCAAGATTTTCATGTCTGGTAAGCACATATTTTTTTACACCCTGTATTACCATAACACTCTGCCAGAACTTATCGAAATGTTATTTTTTACTAAAGTTTATGTTATGCTATGTATTAATATGAGGTTACTTTTGATGTTTCATATCACACAATAAAATTTGGTCATGTTAATATCTTTCACGTAAATTTATGTATTTTTACTATATCACCCTGTATAATTTTTCAGCCACCCTGTACATGATCTTGATTTATCTCAAATCAGATTCCTTAGACCACTAGCTTTCAGAAAATGTATACTTTTGTTGAGGTAGGATCTATACTTTTGGAGATACGCGAATTTGAAGCTTGATAGGTGTCTTGTTTTTTGCAATTGGGTCATGTAACGCTACGGGTGGCGAGTTCAAGATGCATGGCCGAGCATATAAAACTGATTAAATCTTACCATTGAAGTGTTTTCTTTATATGGAAATAGTTTTTGGTTCACGTTCCCAAAAACTATTCACTTTATAGCTAATTTTCTGACATGTGTAAATAACCATTCAAGCTACCTTAAAAATTACCGACCCTGCATGATGTCCATCCTTTTCCATGTTTTAATGCTCACAGATAACCCCTGTCAGGCTGTGATTTCTTAAAATAATTGGGAATGTATATAGACCATGTCACCTTAAAACTATTTGCTACATGTACTCTGTGAACATTAGTGTCTGACCGATCTGATCAGATGGATTGGAATCAGACTGATTTTAAACTATAAATCAGATTTGAATCGGAATTACGAACATATCTATATTCTGCCGATCTCACAGACCAATTCAATGAACCCTAGGAAAAGTGCAAAAAATCAAGTTAATTGTATCATTTAGTACCAACCAGACTAACCAGAACCAACAGGTAACATCAAAATACTATAAACATCTACATATTTTCTAGAATTAACTATGACAACCACCTGATGCAGAAGTGATCGATAGATCACCAATATTGCACTAATGTTTGCAATTTGATATTCACTTCAGAGAATCGGAAACTTAATCCGAATCAGCCGATTTGAATTTAATTAAAATCAGAATCGGCTGATTTTGATCTTACACACTAAGGGATGAGAGACATGGATGCCTCCAAAAATGCTAGGCGTGTGGGTGGAGGCACCAAGTTTACAAAATAGAGCAAATTATATTTGATATAACCGGATAAATGCTGTAAGTTTCATACATTTAAGTAGACAAAACTACAGAGAGGAAAAAAATTGCAAAAAGTTAACCTTAAAAAGAAATGCTATGAATAGAAAAGCATAAATCAAATTTATATTAATGCGTGTTGGTGGTGGATTACACAGACGTGTAGCTTATGAATAATGCTGTGTGTAGTATATTAAGGTATTATCAGAAAAATGAGGGTGCAGGACAAACATAGGACAAGAAAGGGTATTATTTGATTGGAAAATACTCATTATTTATTAATTCAAGGCTGTATTGACCAAAACATGTGCTTTAAACTTATCTTTGCAGATCCAGAATTGGAACATTGTTATATACATTAGACAAGTTGAACAGCTCTAGCTCAGAAGATGTGGAACAAATTCGCTACACCACAGCCAAGATACAACATTGCCTCAAAGAACAAGGTAGGATGGATAGACAGTAGTTCTAAACGTTGGAAATGTTGACTGATCTGGAAGTTACGTTACAACCTGAGACGAAAATAACTAAGTTACAACCATACAGTACTGTAATATTGCTGCTTCAGCTTTCAAAATTTTTACATGGATGTTTACAAAATTAAAAAAACAAACAATAATTTCTTGGACAATGTAAACAAAAAATCAGGTTGGTTTGCATTTATGAACATGGGTTTGGATATTTTTGTATACACTGTCCAATAATATATGTGACCCGTCATAATATGAACAGCTGTTGAAAATTACATTTCGATATTATCAAAATGTACCTTAAGGCTACGGTCCCTAAATGGGTGCCATTTTTGCCAACGGCATCTTTACTGCAACTTTTTACCTACTTACACATATCAGAATAATACAATTTTTGGCGTACATATGTAATAGAGTCTCTAGATTATACATGAGACTGTTAGTAGTGATTTCACGTCCATTATCAAGGTCAAAATTACGTCAATAAACTACTTCGAAAAATTTACACCTTTTTCGCCGAAACCTTAAAATTTTATGATGTTCGAACGATTCGCCTGTTTTCAAATTTTGACAGATTGTAGGCTTGATACTTTTTATTGAATTACAAATAATATTTTATAAATGTGTTGTGTTGATTTTGAATGATAATGTAACAAACCCGCGTTGTTTTGCCCGAAAAACCAGGCGTGAATTATGACTCTGAGTTCGCCCTGTTTGAGCTGTGAATAGCCTGATTTTAGTATTTACATCATCTACATTTTGTCTGATATACGCATTCGCATAATTTAAAAAAATGTAACTTACAAATCGAGCATTCCAATGAGGTAAAAATGGCAATTTTTATGTAAACAAAAGAAAAATACGTCATTCTAATGTTTATGTTTTAGATTTTAGTTCACGCTCTCAACAATCTCAGCGGTAGAGGCTCGCTTCGTAATGCATGACTAACTCCTGCCATAATCCATGGTTCGAGTCCCCGCAAAGGCAGTGGACACTATTTATCTTTTCATGATAGAAAAATAGTTAGGATTCACCTTTTCCTGAGCATGTGGATTCCTCATACCCTTAAGGGTCCCAAAATGGAAATTGATTTTTTTGGTCTCATCTGAAAGATTATATTTTAAGCATTAAAATGACACTTTACTTTTGGTTGTTGGATGGTCAATTGCAAAGTTACATCCAAATTGGTTAAAGGCATTGGACTGATTCAGAAAACTATAGTTCTGAAATCTACATGGTAATGAAACTGGTGACTTTTAGGATCCACACCAGTATGGGGCGCACCATTTGATTCTCAGGGGGGGGGGGGGGGGAAAAAGTTTTTTGAAAAAAAATCTTGACCCAAAGATGAGTAAGAAAAAAGAACTTTACCCCACTACTTCAAAGTAAATAAAAAATTAAAAAACTTTGCCGCCGCCTTGACTCGACCTCAACTTACATGCCTCCCTGTAAATCAAATGTTGCACCCCTAAATATGTCCCCATTGACTTTACATGCAAAGTAGCCAATCATTAAATGCCACTTTCTTGACAGAAAAGCGACTGGTTACTTTGTGCTTGGTCCCGATTGAAAGATAATGGACATATCTCTTACAAAGTGGACAAAAATATATGGTCAAAGCAAAGATTTCAAAATATGAGGCAATAAAGTCACCTCATTTTGAGTGCGCCCATTGGGAAAATAGTGTAACTCACAAAAAACCTTGTGTTCTCTAAAAGTCATAATTTTTTATTTTCAAAAATGGTACAAACAAAATCTTATCATGAATAATATAACCCTAAAGCTCCCAAAGGTTACAAAAGGTTTAAGAGACAATCACATTTACTTTTGTGCAAGGCGAAGAGAGCAAAAACCACTGAAACATAATTACTGGCAAAAGTAATGATTATCATTGCATTGGATATATGCACCCAATGTTTAGGATGGATTCCCAAGAAATGTTATTCTATGTCTTTTATTATGTTGTCACATTTTAGGAAATGTTCTATATTCTTTGAATGTCTGAATTAATTCACAAGCATCTGTATATATTTCAGACAAAGTGCGTAAAGATGTCATGTCTACTTCCATGTGTGGGGTTGAAATCCTGCTGGCTACTTTAGAGGTAAGCATCCTCCTTAATGTAAGTATTATTTTTTTTTCAAATATGTGTACAAGGAGCATAAAATTGATTTCACTTGACCTAATCCGTGGGTTGTTTGTGCATTGTGATGATATTGAATCTTGAGAAAAAATAAGTTGTGTAACATTTCAGACTTCAGAGTTTTGTGTTATTAATACTTGCTATTGTTGTTTCAAATAATTTTCGAACATGAAAATTCAGAGCCTTGCGTCACAGTATTGCACGTGCAATTTACGCAAATACGCAACGCTTTCCATCATGCGTGCGGGATGTTGCAGTACTGTTATTACTGATTGGAAACAGCGTTGTGTACTTCCAATGTCCTGTGCTTGTCACAGCTTCAGGGCTTCATTTTTGAAAAATGCTGAAGAGCTATAAATAACTCTTCTGAAAGGTTCAAGGAGAGTTGTCAGGAGAGAGATTTGAGGTCATACCATTAGATATTAGCTGATTTTAGCAGTTTAAGGTGAGCTAAATATTACTCTCCTTAGATACTGTTTAGGCGAGCATAGGAGAGCAATCGCTCTAGCGCGCCTTAAAAATGAAGGCCTGAGCTTGTGGATACGTGTTGGCTGCATTCAAATTGTCAGTTCATGTCCGAAATTTGTTTGAAACATTTAGCCTGTTTCTACTCAAATGTAAAATAAAAATCGATCATGTTTACTGTGTAAGAAAACCGTGTTGCACTTACACCGCTCTGTTTATACTCACAACAAAATCTGATTATTTTTGGTTTCACTTGATGAAATACCATCTACTCCGCATGTACGGAAAGTACAGGTTTTGTGCGGCGATGCGTTGTGATAATCGGATTCTCATAACCGGTACCGTTTCTACTGGATTGCGACACGTTATTTAAATGGCAATAACTACCTCCAGAGGTAGGTACAATACACGGGTAATTGTCTACACGGATTTTGAATAAACCGATTATTTTGTGTTTCTACTGGATGACTTAACCAGGTTTCTTAAATTTAATCGGCATTACCCGGGTAAGCAATTTTTTTTAGCATACTTAAGTAGAAACAGGCTAAATAATAGGACTTGTTCTTTGACTCAGACTTGAGAACAAGTGACTTTCAAATATTTTTAAATAAATGCTATTTTGATCTACAAAACCCTGTACAGTACTTCGTTTTAGCAGAGGCCAAAATAACAAACCAAAATGTTTCCACAGAGGCTGATTTGATAAAATGATTTACTCTAAATGTTGTTATTTTTAGCCTCATATATTGTTGATGAGGATATGGGTTATTTGTTGTTCACAATTTGGTTGTCTATCTACCTATGTTGCTATACATGCTGATAGTACTCTATCTGCTTTAGCACTCATTGATGGGAACACCTAATTCTTGTATTGTCAATCACATGCTATGGTTGCATAAGCCAAAGGTAGCCGCAACGCCGGTGTGACATCAGTATGACACCGGTGAATGCTTGCAATGCCCGGTCGGTCAACGGTCGGCGACTGGTGGTTATGTGACCATAACTGAAGACATCATATACAAGCTGCAAGGTTTAAACTCAGAATTATTTTTTTGCGGCATGCTTCCGGCGTCTCTACAGCTCATGGACACCGGTGTCCGCTGAATTCTACCCAGTATGATGCCGTAAACACATCGTAACCTAGCCGTAAGGTTATGTGACCAGGGTATTAGTATGGTTCCTTACTCAACCTGTTGTCTGGTCTGTTACTATTGTTAGTATTGGTAGATAGGTAATCATTTCCTCCTGTGGTGTTTTTGTGAATCTGTGACTTTTGTGAAACTTCCTCCATATTATGTACATTTGTATCATACAAATTTCTGCTAGACTAGACGGTAACATATTCAAGACACAAGTGTATGCCGATTTTATGTAAAATATCCTGACAATTCAGATCAGAGGTATGATAAATTACTTTGTAGTCCAGTAATTGTAGCACGCGACCAGAACACAGGGCTG
Source organism: Ophiothrix spiculata (assembly GCA_000969725.1). NCBI lineage: Eukaryota > Metazoa > Echinodermata > Ophiuroidea > Amphilepidida > Ophiotrichidae > Ophiothrix > Ophiothrix spiculata. The sequence continues at coordinate 32,281 of JXSR01S015000.1, read as the reverse complement.
AGTCACTATGCACTCAACACAGCTTCGGCCCAGTGTAGTGCCCGTGTGACACAATCCCCAAACTTAGCCAGTTTTTAGGGTGCAAATAGTCCCATTTCATATCTGTACTTTCTTTAATCTATGCTTTGTACAATACTATTTTCATGATTGTAAATATATTGTACATTAACTTATTTAAATATTCTATCAGATGCTCTATAACCCTCGTCTTCCTGGGGGGGGGGGCGGGGGTTACCATCCCCCATAACGCAAAACAAAGCGACCCTGAGCATTTAGGTAATTGTTTTCACATCCCTTGCGGTCATTTTGACGGAAATGATCGGGGTACCACCTAAGGTGGGGTTATGGTTGGCCGTCAAAGTCGGCGGGTAGGGGGGGGGGTGGTTGCCACCTCGAAAAAATTTAAATCACCATTTTGAAAGATATCTGCATGCTATGGACTTGAAACTTAAAGGACATGTTAGAATTGTCGATTCCTTCATTTATTAAAAAAATCCGACGAAAATCGGACATTTAGAACTTTTATAGCGATTTTTTTTGAAAAAGTGGCCATTTTTGCCAAAAGTCAATTTTTTTTCCCGGTCCGGATATACTTTGTGGCATCATAATTACATAACACCTCAATCAATTTTCATTATCTTGGTATCAATGGAAAGAGGAGAACCTACCCTATACTATAGTATCAAACAATATAACTTTGGGGATCCCAATTTCAAAATCACAGGGGGTGATACCCCCCCCCCCCCCCCCCTCAGGAAGACGTGTTACAAAAAGTGGCTCAGGAAGACGAGGGATAAAGACTGATGTGAAAATGAAATATCTTAAAATTATTTAAACATGTCTTTTTCAACAAAATGTTCCATGATTTTCTTCTCTGTTCTAAGACGGTTCTCTGTTAACCATGTCCATTTCCAGAGTTCAACAGATATTCAGACTTCCATCAATGTAGCAGTCTGTCTTCTGGACTTACTTGGATCAGCCAAGAGAGCAAGCAGTCTGGTATCACGTGGAGCTACTCAGATACTTCTCAGCGCTTTGGCATCCTGCAAGAATCAATCCACGGATCCAGAACTTCCACTTCTTATACATCAAATTTTAGCAAAGATTGGCCCTAAAGGTGCGTAAGAATTGTAATTTTAAAAAGTATCGTAAATGGATTGAAAATGCCTCTTTTTTTTCTGGATGCAAGTGAAATCAAGATAGAAACCAAAAGTTATTTACCAAACCATGGTGTGCATTTTTTTAGCTTATTGGTTAGATGCTACTTATTGCAAATACTGTGTAGGTTCACCACTCCTCCCACTTCAAACAAGGCTGTTTTACCTCCCAATTTTCTTTTCTACAAAATTGTACCTACTTCAGTAATGTGGATTGATAATGGAAAAACATGGTGAGAAAATGATTTTATTTCAGGACTTGGAACTGCAGTACTAGTGGCAGTGCAAGGGCTTGAACCCATAACCTGAGGGTTATAATTCCAGTGCTCTAGTACCACATTGTCCACTTTAAAGTGTTATAGTAAAACTATGTATGCTCATTAATTTATGAAACAGTTGAAAGTTGTTTCAGAGTTTCTTGTAAGTGAAATCGTCTTCCAGGGTTGTTGTTCACTCATTCACCCATTTGTTTTCTTGCCGACTCTTGTTGTTATGTTAAACTCTTCTATATACTGACACACTTATTTACGCAGGTACTACAGTGTGTGATTTGTTGATTTCAATTTCATTTCCGTTTACATTGTTGACATGCACATCAAGAGTGGCTTACAAATCCCAATTTGAAATAAATGTTGTGATGCTGTATATCTTCATCTAAAGTTACGATCTTTGGCGTATCATTATGACTGACCTTGATTAAGTAAATACAGTTGACGTCATTTAATTGGGACTCTTCATATTCTCCAGTTGTCCCCATTAAGCAAAAGACAGAAATTGCCTAAGTGAGATGTTTTGGGGCACAAAAACACTAAAATATGCACTCATTCATGAACTGACCCTAAGTGGAAAGAATTTAAGAGGCCTCTTGAATGGATTATGATTTTGTAAAGCTTGTCAACAGAATTCAGGATTGTGGTGTTAATTGTTCTTGTAAATTTTTGTATTAAATTAACTTTGTCATCATAATTGTATAGAGAAATGTTTTGCAAATTAATGCATTTTGCCAAAAATTATCCCGTTTATCATAAGCAATGTCCCGATAAAATGTCAGTTTTGCACATAAAGTAACGGTTACCTGACTAAATATGTCACTGTCAGTTAACCAAAAATTGTCTTTAATAGTATTCAGATTAAAGTGTGTTGACTGTACCCTAATTGAATACTGTTTCTTTCTTCATACCACAGATCGCAAGTTTGGAGTTAAAGCACGCTTGAGTGGCGCGCTACCGATCACATTGGGCATGCTCAGAACAAATGGCAGTAATGTCACTGTCCTACAGCCTGTACTACAAGTCCTGAAAGTCTATGCAACAAACTGTAAGTAATAAAAAAGGATAACTATTCACCAACTCAACTCTTTTTTTGAGATCTGTTTGAAACTAGACATTGCAGAAAGAAGAATGAGGGACTTAAGGCTGGGGTAGACCTTCAAATTGCATAAATGGTTTTTGTACTCTAACTTTCAAACTAATTGCATAAACCTATAAAAGTATACATTTTTAGAAGCGGATTTCTACCCTGAACATGATGATGATATCAGTTTTTGACCAAAAATGTAAATTTTGGCAAAAAATGCCCAAAACTGTATTTTTTGCCCCAAAATTTCTGGAAAGCCTAACTAAAATTTGCATTCATGAAATTCTGTACTTTTTAGCTTTTTGGAATTTAGAAACAAATGTCTAGGAACGGTTTTATCATAATTTTTGATTTTTATCTTATTTTTTGAAAAAATGCCAAATATAGGTCAAAAATTGCCATTTTGGTGGCAGCGGTGGGATTTTTTGCATTTTTGGACCTATTTTTTGCATTTTTTTAAAAACTAAGATAAAAATCAAAAATTTGAGAAAACCGTTCCTAGACATTTGTTTCTAAATTGCAAAAAGCTAAAAAGTTCAAAATTTCATGAATGCAAATTTTAGTTAGGCTTTCCAGAAATTTTGGGGCTTTTTGCCAAAATTGACATTTTTGGTCAACAACTGATATATCATCATCATGTTCAAGGTAAAAATCTGCTTCGAAAAATGTATACTTTTATATAGTTTATGCAATTAGTTTGAAAGTTAGAGCACAAAAACGGTTTATGCCATTTGAAGGTCTACCCCAGCCTTAAATTAAAGCCTTTTTTCCTGCTCTGCAGTATTATGTAATATGTGCTAAGTAAGACCTTAAGATAAATTAAGAATAAGCGCATTATAAATTGAATATGTATGTATGTATGTATAAGCCTACATTTTTCCGTTTTTCAAATATTCTAGTTTCAGTGATTTTCTGCGTACACAAAATCATGTAATTATAAACACTATATTACCTAATATGTGTGGGTAGTTAGGTCGGCCTCGGTAAAATGTTGCAGCCGTGGTCAAAATGGCAGTGAGAAAGACAATGGAGAAGGGTTAGCTAGGGTGATAAAATATTGCTTTCATGCCATCAGACCTTCACGTTTGAGGAGCTCGATTGCACATGAGCTCCTACAGCTCTCCTTAACAACATTCCAGGAGAGTGTTTTATGGAGTTCCTCACCACCTTTTCAAAAGCACTGTATCACACAGGAATATTTGAAACTGAGCTCCTCATAACACTCCTCACCAAACTCAGGAGAGTGATTGATAGATCTCCTACTATTTTTAGAAATGAAGGCCTGCATGCTTGATAATGGTTACACTTGCCATTTCTGTGATATTTGTCCGTTTTCGGTATCGAAGAAAAATGAAGGCCTTAATTTGAATCATATACACTCCTGGTCAAAAGTGTTTGCACACAAAACCTTTAACCAGCATATCTCAAGAACCTTTCATCATTTGCAATATTTTTTTACGGATTTTATATTTTTTATAGTTCTAGACTAAATAAATCAACAGGAATTGAGCGCATTTGACAATATGACATGCTAAACGTACTGTATACTTTCTTTTGCTTTTAAATCAAAAAATGGAGTTTAAATATATAAAACTGTGCTTTAGTTTGAAAGATCATAACCTGAAAATGTTCTCTACGGTTACACAGTGATAAGGAGCAACGAGAATAATAAACTACACAAGGTATATATCAATAACTGCATGTGGTGTACTTGTATGTGGTCCAGGAAATTGACCATTTTGATGGTTATGGAAGATCGAATAGAAGAGGAAACATTGATTTATTTATATTGGATACATTATGACACCTATAAAAAACATTAATATGTTAAGAGTCTGGGTCGTTTGATATAATAATTTGGTTTTTGTCAGCATTTAAGCATGTGCAAACACTTTTGACCGGAAGTGTACATACATGTAGTTTTTTACCATGACCTCATTTTATTTTAGATTTTAGAATTGAAAAAAAAAATTGATTTTGATACAAATAGTCATTCAGAGAGGAAGGACAAGGCCATTAAATACCAGGCATGATTATCTTCAGGTTTTTGCCGCTTGGGTCTTCACTGTACAAAGTATTGGAAAATTCACATTTTAAGGCAAATTCAGGCAAAATTACAAAAAGCCATAAACATCCCTGAAATACTAAATGTATGTTTTTCTGTAAATTGTCTGTTGTATCAGCTTTGTATGCCTTTATTTGTAAAATTAAACATAAAATGTCAATACTAATTAGGCTGAATTGTGGCAATGGTATTTCAATTGTGTTCCAGGTCAATCATTTGAGTGGTGCTCTGGCAAAATGAGCGGAAAGTCGCAATTTTCAAAACTGAGTTTATGACATATTATAATTCTTTATAATCTAGCTTTCGAATGATATATAATATGTCATACTTTCTTTCTACTTTTTCATTTAGAGATTGAAATACAAAGCAGACCACTCAAAATCTGGCAGTAAAAAATTGTCGCAAATCGATTTTAAAGTTACTGATTACTATAGTGTACATGATAGCAAGACGCGATCAATTACTTGTGAATAATTGCACTTCCCGGCATAATTGACTTTCAAAACGCGAGGTATAGTTTCACACTTATGTATTAATGCGTTTTATTTAAAAAAAAATGAAATTTGATCTCACCATATTTTTACTTCAGCAGCCATTTATTCCAAATCTTCAATCGTGACTTTCCGCTCATTTTGCCAGAGCCACTCATTTATTTATTTTTTTACCTTTGAATTGTGTATTCTGTACATTTGATTATTAAATTGATCAATAACTTTCAAAGACATGTACATTTTATTGGAGTTGAATATTGCAGCTTTATTTTTGTTACAGTACATGCAAATAAAATTATTGTTAAGGTAATAATCGCGCAAAGACTAATGTTACTGTTTTTACTCAATAATGTAAGTTTGTTCATTTGTCTCTATTCTGGATATTTAAATTGTAAAAAAAAACACGTCATCTTTATTCTCTAATTAAAAGATACATTATGATAAACATTTTTGAATATGACTTTGAATAGAGAGATGCTACTTAGCTAGAACCTCTCTGGTTTGAAATCAGTTTACACACTTTGCTATGCATTTAGTTTATTATGTCAAACTACAAAAATGTAGCACTGATCAAATGAACTGTATTTGCATTGTAGGTCGGGTACTAAATCATAGGTATTTACTATTTTAGAGGCAGTTAAATTGATATAATATGTGATGAACTATACAGTATCCCAGAAAACACCTTACAACCTTTTCTTGTGAAGTTCTTGGCTTTAACGGATAGTCTAAAAATATGTGTTATTTAATAGTCCATGAAACAGACCTAAATGTAAAGTTTGATTCATTTTAATTTGAAATTAAGAATAATAGTTAAGCTTTATTAGGCAACCTTTACATACTATCAGACTAAATTTTATTTGTTCACATCTTGATTTTGCAATTAATTTTCAGCTGTGAATGCCTCATACTTAGGGAAATCTGGAGCAGTAACTGCATTGTTTCGCATCATTAGTCTTTGTGGCCGCAAGAACAATAGTGTACTAAAGTAAGTCAAGGATTCACAAATCAAATAGAATGGAAATAACCTTTAATGTATGATTTTCATACCAATCTTATTTACATATTTGTATAATTAAAGTCTCTGCCAAAATCCCTCGGACAAAATCGATCACGTGACCACGGATTGCAGCAGACGATCGCGTTTGTAAACAATTGGCCCTGCACTCTGGATACTTATTAACATCGTCCGAAGAATAGTGACGCTGACTATAATGAGCTTTATGCAAGAGGCTTTTATGTAACTGGGCAAATTAGATGGATGGGAAAATCTTATGTTAAATTTTTAGGTAAAAGGAACACATTGGCGGAGTTTCAGGTCAAAATGCTTCATATACCTAGAAGTAGTATGACGATTTATTTGTAAAATATTAAAAAATTATTGATCAAGATTAATGAGCTCATTTTGCTTATTTTCACCATTAACTTTATCAGTATATTGGCAAAAACAATAGAATACATAGGATCTTTAAACACAAATGTCTTGAAACCCATTTGTCTGATTGGCTCATATTTTCGATTTAAGATTAATTTAATTATTTGCAACAGGCCTATTTTATTCTCAATCAGAGCAACTTCATTGTGCCTCCAGTAAGGCAAGGCACTAACAATGAATTCTTCGATGCTCTTGACTAAAGTGTCAAATAAGTAGAGGTATTCTTTATTTGTGTGGCATTAGTAGACCCTGTGAGACATGGAGATTTAAATCTGTGATTCATGATTCCGATGTGATGACAATTTCACCTCTTTTCTAGCTAAAAAAAAATATACAACATACATGCTGAAAAATTCATTTGATTCTGACCATTCGTTTTCAAGTTACAAACTTATCAGGAATTTGAAAATCCTAATAGGCTACTGTGTTGTAATTACTGTTTGGGCCCGACAATAAAATTTTAAGAAAATGACTCACTTTGGGTCATATCTCATAAATGCAAGCACTTTCTCAATAATGGTTCCATTTGTATTACATACCAGTCAAGGATTATTATCAGCTCAAAAAATCATTTTTGACCTTGAGGATGAAAAGTGGATTATGAATTGCCCTTTTAACCCTAACACTTTTAAGCACCTCTTCGTTTAAAAACTATCTCCTCGGAAATTTTACAGTCAAAAATCACGGGTTTTCACCTGGATTCGAACCCGGGACCTCTCGCTTCCCAGTCCGATTGTCACTATGTCAAGCCGTGATCATAGCTGACTTCGGTCTATGACGTATTTGGACTTAGCGATTTTTATGGAATGGGAATATGGCGTTAGGGTTAGGGATCTCTTTTAAGTTGATGCAACAGATTTTGTAATTCTTTTCCTGGAATCTTCAGGTTTGAGGAACAACATCTATTATGATATAGTGTATTGGCAAATAATGTTTATAATGTGTGTGTCTATTTCATTGCAGACTTTCATTGGAAACATTATGTCTGCTAGTCAAATCAAGTAAGTTGAGGGCTCAGTCACACATCACAGTATTGATACCAAATGTACGCATAATGTACACTGTTTTGGTAATCGATATACATGTATCACTGTGGCTGAAATTGTATGTTAGGTGTGTGTTGGGTTCTATACGTTGATATATGACTTAGCCCTTAAGTTTAATACAATATTATAGTGAATGATGGTTGAAACTTCTGCATCACAAATATTTACTAACCTCGTTTGGCGTCGTCAGCAATGAGAGATGTTATGATGTCTGATCGTCTCTGGAGACGCTGATGGTGACGTAACTTCTGACCAAATACAGTTACGGTGTTAAGATTGGATCCCAAACAGGATCCAGTTCCTCTCTACATACAACATTGTGAACTGGTGTTTCTGTATTGTGTGAGAGACTAGAAATTATTGATTAGGATCAAATCACTGCGTATTAATATATTTTGTGTTTGAATCTTTTATGATTTTGATATTAGTTTTCACTAATGTGTTTTTGCTAATACATGGACAAACCTTGAATATTCAGCAAGATAGGTTGTATAATTCGAAAAATACAGACTCATTTATTTTCCCATAAGGCCTAAAAAAATGTTGACTTGCTCTTTGTGACCGACCCAAAATTTGAAAAACTTAGGGTCTCCTTTTGTTTTTTTGGTGAACTTTTGACTATCTCAATTGTGCATTTAGTAAAAATATCATGACATTTGGGTTGAATTTACAACAAGATTCACAGAATGTTTATATTTGAATGGAACAAACATATATTTACATAACTATTTTATTCAGTCTTTTTTCGAGAAAAAAAAAGAAAAAGAAAAAAAAAGATTTGACTGACCGACCATCAGTTGCACCATTAAAGGGCATGTCAACAACTTTTTTTAGGCCTAAATAGTCATTTATTTTTATGTGTGTAATCGGCTGCTTACTTCGTACTTCTAGGCTTATAGAGTAGAGCAGATTTACAAAACATATTGGTGTTAATCTCTTATTAATTTTGTCCTTTCATTCAGAGAGTAATTCAGCTCGAGCCCTAGGTCAAGGAGGAATGACCATTTTACTGACGCTCACATTCACATGGCATCAACACGACTCCAGGAACAAACACATGGGCATCCGTAAATGCATCCTCAACGTCATCAAGAACATCACAACACTCAGTACGTATTTTGGCCGCTTCATAGTAGCTATCACAATTGTAGTTGGTAGTTGCAGCAGATGACCGCAACACATAGGCATATTGCTGAAATGGTCTGTGAAAAGTCAAAAAAACGAAATCTCGATCCTGATGTTTTGAAAAATTACCGACCCGTTTCTAACCTCCCTACTCTTGGTAAAATCATCGAGTATCCCGCTGTCTCCAGATTCAAGAAGCATCTTGATGATAGCAATCTCAGTGAATTATATCAGTCTGCTTACAAATCCTCTCATAGTACAGAAACAGCTCTGTTAAAGTTTAAAAAAAAATTACTCTGTGAGTTGGACCATGGTTTGACAAAGATCGAGCTATCATTTTGGTGCTTCTGGACTTGTCCTCTGCATTCGATACAATAGATCACAAAATTCTTATTGATCGGATGCAGAATGAGTTTGGTGTCACAGGCTCTGTCTGCAATCAATTTAATTAGCAGTTACCTGGAGAACCGGAAAACCAGGGTCTGTGTTTTGGGTGATTACTTCAAAGATCATGTTCTCCAATATGGTGTGCCTCAGGGTTCGATTGCTGGTCCGCAAATCTTTACAGCTTGGTGCTCAACCTGTTACAAATATCATCAAGCGTTTTGAAGTTTCCTATCATATATTGTCATGTGAGTGCAAGAAAGTCGTATCTGCAATGGCTGCCTTAAGTTATTTGTATTTTATACTTTGTCACAAGAATGTGAAAAATCCCTCAAAAATTCCCTGTCTTATGTCAGTGATTCTTGAAATGGTTCTTCAGGTGACGGTGTCACCTGAAGAACCATTTCAAGAACCACTGACCCAAGATTGGAAATTAGAGAGTGTGCAAACAAATTTATGACAAATCGCAGCTATTGTAGATACGACTTTCTTGCACTCACATGACGATATATGCTGATGATACGCAATTGTATACTAGCTTCGATCCTAAATCTTAGGCGGATATGGCTGCTGCAAAGTCAAGGCTATCTGACTGCATCAAGGAAATTAGATCATGGATGCTTACTAATAAGCTCAGACTGAATGATACTAAGACAGAACTTTTTGTTATATCATCACCTTGGCATGCAGCTGCTATATCTAACTTCAGCTTGAAGATTGGCGAATCAGTAATCAAAACATCTCGTTCTGTCAAAAATCTTGCTTTTTCTTTGATAATCATCTCACTATGAAAGATCATGTGAGTTCCTTGTGTAAGAATATCAATTTTCATTTGTGTAATATAAGTCGTATCCGGAATTATATTGACCAGTCCACTTGTGCACATGCAGTAAGATCTCTAGTCCTATCTAGGCTCGACTATTGTAACTCACTGCTAGCTGGTTTGTCATCTTCCGAAATTAGCTTGCTGCAGAGGCTTCAAAATCGTGCTGCCCGCCTCATGTATTGTGTTCCTAAGCGTACATCAGCAACTGCTTTAATCTGCTGCTTGAGTTACACTGGTTACCAGTCGAGCAAAGAATAGCTTTCAAGGTCTAATTGCATGTGTACAACTCTTTCAATAAATCCTCTCCCTTATTTATTTATTTTATTTTATTTATTCAAACCATATTTATACAGAGTTGTCCTTCAGAAATACAAAGATTCTGCTATTACAGGAGCCCTGTTTTAAATATTAACAAATTAAAACATAAAAATGTACGACACACTCATTTCTAAACAAATTTAAAACAAGTCATAAAACATAGAGGTATGAATATTTACAGCTGATAAAACAAAGCAAATGTGAAAACTTTGTATTGAAGCCATTCTTTTTACACAAAAATAAAACACATTTCAAGGAACGCAACACATGTATTTAAAGTTAGAAATCTATATGAACATGTTTAAAACTTGCAACTTTGTACATATTATAATAAAGCAAATGTTATTAATCATGGCTTAATACGTAAAAATCATAAATTATTGAATTTCATAGAGTTGTTCATACATAATAGGTATAGGTAATATACCTTCAGGATCTTATTTCTTGCTATAATTCTGGCCAAAGAGGGCTGAGGTCGAGTAACAACCAATCTCGCCTCGCTATTCCTTTAACCAAAAAGTGTGTTGGTGATAAATGTTTTTCTGTCTTTGGGCCACGGCTATGGAACAATCTTTCTCAAAGTCTGCATTCAGCACCCAATGTGAAAGGTTGTAAATGTTTATCTTTTTAAATTCGTAAAGTGCTTTGGTCATGTTTGGAAAGGCGCTCAATAAATCCCTGTTATTATTAAAGTAAAATTTAATTGATCCAACTCAAAATGATGTGTCGTTGCAACCACCATTACAAGGTAATCGATATATCTGCTCTGTTGCAGAATCTTCCAAGGTTGACAAGGTCAACATTGCTCACTTGAAATATTTTACGTCACATTAAGTCGTATATGCAATCAATAGCTCCCATATGTTATTTTTATTTAATAACTTAGCACTAGGATGTGAAAAATCCCTCATATTTTCTCTATCAATAATCATATGTCAGTGGCTCTTGAAATGGTTCTTCAGGTGAACCATTTTAAGAGTCACTGACCCAAGACTGGACATTATACAATGTACAATGCAAATTTATCGCAAATGGCTTCTATTGCAGATACAACTTTCTTGCACTCACATGATTATTTATGTGGCAGGCACGACAGATGCTCTGAAACCAGCTTTGAGATCTATAATCACATCCAAAAGCTG
>JXSR01S015000.1:0-16339 GCA_000969725.1 Ophiothrix spiculata | reverse complement strand
CTCTCTAGGACCAGAGAGCTCATCTAGATGCTGAAAAGGCTTTGATGAGAATAAGCGTAGAAGTAGAAGTGAGACTTGCAGAGTACCAGGTCGATTTTTGATCTACCCTATATTGCAAGTCTCGAGACCTGTCCAGGTCTCATCTTTTTGGTAACGCGGGTGGTTACCCGACCAGAATACCAAGTTACAGGGGTATTTTGAGTATAAGGCAAAAACAAAAAACAAGTTTGTTTCCCGTGCGGCGGGCGCATTTCGTTTTGGCGTCATTATTTGCGCATTTCACTTTTTTATTTGATAGTTTAGAAAACGAAAATCAAAAAAGCCAATTTGATAAAAAGAATGGGGAAAATTGCAAAATTTTTACTAAAAAAGTGTTTTCTTTTCAACAAAAACTTGAAACCGGACAGGTTTCCTACTGAAAAAATCATCAACCATGCGAATTTTCAATCAAAATTTGCCTTACACCTCTTGAACAATAGAAAAAAAAGAAAACAAAATAAAATAAAAAAACGCATTTCGCATTTAGGTTTTTTGACCACCGACAGGAAACAAACTTGTTTTTTTTTAATGCCTAATTCATAATTTTTTTCAACACTAATTTTATGTTCCGAATTCTTTGTGAGTAAAAACACAATTTGCTTGCCTTTTGGACTTCATTTTATGGCACCACTTTGATTTTAAATTTGTTTCTATCTTACCCCTAAATTTGTTTCCCAGAGCATTGATTGTTCAGAACATTTGAATGTTATTGAAGCATTATGGTCCCATCTTATACTACATTTCTACTCAGAGAAAGTTGTAGTAAGTTCGAGTCCACTTAAGATTTGATTTTATTAAAACCAATTTGCAGCAAAATTGCTGAATTACATGGTATTTTTACACAAATGTTATATTATAATATTAAAAACATGTAAAATTGCACATACAGAAATACATCAAAATACATATAAAACTTTTAAAAAATCATGGGAACAATTTACAATATGGTACTGTAAAATAATAAATTAGAACATCAAATGGAAATATTGCACTAGAAGATTGAATAAACCAGCATTCAATCAAAACAAGAAATATATAATCAATTGGACAAAGTAAAAATAGCAACAGATCACAGTCCCCCTCCCTCCCTACCCCACTGCTATTGAATGTGCAAGCAAGAAATAAAATTAATTAAAAAATTTGGTAAGGTGGGGGATTGCACTATTTCCATACCTTGATGTTCTGAACTTTGGCATCTTGTATGTATGTGTATGGCGTAAGCTCATGCTATGGGTACGGTTGTTTAGGGGGAACCACCCAGAGTACTTCTTGGAGTCAGTGCATTTATTGGCAAATTGTTTTCAAAGGTGTTGACGCCTCACTTCCAATGTTTGGAGACCTGTGCTAGACAGGGCCTCTGCATAGGAGGTGTATGTGCTGCCAAGGATAATACAACATGCCCTTTTCTGAATTCTTTCAATCTGTTGAGTATGCTTGGTGCTCATATTACCATGCCAGACGGTGCAGGCATACTCAACAGTTGGGCGCACATAGCCTATGTACACAGAGATCAAGTCATCCACAGGTACACCAAAACGTTTCAAAAGACAGAGCATGTATAGTCTCTGGCTGCCCTTGGAGACCATGCTGTTTACCTGCAGATCCCAACTTAGATCTGATTGCACTATAAGACAGAGGAGTTTGGTCTCACTGACCACCTCAAGCTTCTTACCAGCAATGTGAAGATCAGGTGGAGATGGAGGTTGCCTTTTAAAAAACAGATCTGCATCACTTTATATTTGGATGGGTTGAGCTTGAGATGGTTACAGTTTGCCCAAGCATCAAGGTCCTGTAAATCAGAATCTATTTGGGATGGTTTATGAGCTGGGCGGACTTCTGCAAAGCTTAGATCGTCAACGTATTTGAAGCTGTGTGAGGCTGACTTTTCAGCAGCATCATTAATGAGGGCAATGAAGATGATAGGGCCAAACTTGGTGCCCTGGGGAACACCACATGTGAGATGTTCCCAGCTTGACAAGGCAGAGCGATATTGGACCCGCTGACGTCTGGACCATGTCAAAAAGTCAGCAATCCATGGGATTATTTCACTCCTAACACCAAGGGTGCACAGCTTCTGAATGGCAAGGGTGTGGTCAACGCAGTCAAAAGCTTTGGAGAAGTCCGTCACCACTTGTGTTCCAACTGATTTTGGTAGATCTGTACCATTATAAAAAATGTCAAGAAGCTTGATCAAGCAATGTGTTGTAGAAGAACCCTTAGAAAGAAAGGAGTTACGGAGATCGGTCTGAGCTTAGTAATTGTTGCTGGTATTTCATTTGGAATAGGGGTCACTGTCGCGTGTTTTCAGATCTGAGGAACATGCCCTTCACGCAACGAAGCATTCAGGATGTCGGCAACAAGGATACTAAGCTCACACGCAAACTCCTTAATACTCTTGCCTGGTAGACTATCTGGACCAGCTGACTTTCCAGCATTTAGTCTCGGAGCTCTTGGTACATCTCCCATACATGGATCTGAGGTGGAGGCTTGGAATGTCTAAAGGCTGGAAGATCAGCTGTATTCAGAGGTGGTCTGCTCTGGGAAACAGAAGAAAAACTTAAGAAATGTAGTCATTGTTTTTAAGTCGAGTTACCATGGGGTAACTTGTGTGAAGTTTATTAAAAAAGTCATCTTTTCTCCATTGTAAGGGACTTTTCATTATTTACAGGGGAGGGGGCAGGAGAAGTTGCGGATCTGATCTGAAAAGTTTTGTGACCCCCCCCCCCCCCCCATTCGAACATCAAAACTTACGCAACCCCCCTATTCCGCTGTAAAATTTTACATGATTCCTCCTTTGTAAAAGGGCATGTACCTCCAATTCATGCAATTCAAAAAGCCATGCATCTGTAAGGGGCAAGGGATTCACACGGCAGTCAGATCAAAATGGCTGCAACACCGATTTCCCTTTTTAATTCCTTGCTTTCAACAGATTTGATGCACCTTCTTCAGCTGAGACTGAGAAGAAATGGGTTTTATATGGACCATTTAGTACATCCTTTGTACACATATGTGATGGCTCACTCCGAAAGGGGACTTTGCAGATGATATCAATTTTGATTTTATCATTTCCATCTGTTACAACATTTTCTATGCTTTAAACTGACACCTTACTTGTTGAAATTAATCAAGGCGATAAAATTTTACAACAGAAAATCTGCTGGAAATTCTTATTCTTTTCTTTATTTTTTTCTGCCTATCTGTTTCTTGAAAAGTGTTATGTCGCAAAGTCCCCCTTTCGGGAGTGAGGCATCACATATGGTGGCATGTCATTAGGTGGGTATGCTAAAAAAAGGTGGTGTTGTTACATTTTTTCATGGGTTCTCGAACTTAATTTGATGTAAATTCACTATTCCGTGGCCTATGGACTTGTTTAATATCTCATTTGAAAGCTTACACTTTCTGCTATTTGTGTTATTAATTTGGTCTTCATGGGTTACATAATTTAAGAGAAACAATGGTTTGAACTTGACAGTACAAGGGTGGTGGTGCCTAAGGATGCGGTGCCTATAAGGATGCGGTAGATAGCCAAATTGAGGAAATCACAATTTCTGAAGGTTTGACACTGCTGGAACATATACAAATAGATTCTATGACCTCAAATACATACAAATATACGTCACCAACATGGCAAACGTTTGGTATATAATTACAGTAATTGGCAAATTTATCATTTTAGACCCTCTTCAGACCCATCCACCCCCTCAAATCAGTTTTTTGGGCAGTACCTTCTCATGTTTTGTCCGATTTTGACAAATTTGGTGTCAAAATGTTCAGGGGATCAAGCTGCATCAAATAAAAGTTGGACAGAATGATTTGAAACATCACTATTTTTCTCCCCTTGTATAGCCCCCTCTAATTAATTGAAGGTCATTAACACCAAGACCTAAGGGTTCTGTTTCAAGTTTAATGCATCAAAGTAACTATTAAAGTGTTTAGAACATATTTGGAGCTGATATTCGCTCCAATTTTTTGAATATGAGTTCAAATGAATTTAGATATGTTATTTCTAAGTAAATTGTATTCATTGAGTATTTGTATATTTTGTTTCTTTTCATTTAAATATAGAAACATTTTTATTTTTGTAAATATTACTCTTTGTAAATAATTTATAAATATATGTACATGTAATTTTTCTCTGGACCTCTTGGGAGGCCAGTACATTTGTATTGAAAGAGTATGCCAGAATAAAGATAGAACAAACAAACAAACATATCCTGAAAAAATGAACTGTTTACCATTAATCATTCCAATATATGACTTGTTTTAGTAAAAACAGGCAATTTTGAGAAAAACGTGTTTCAAAATTACAGTTTGCATTGCCGTCTATTGAGTAATTAACCATTAATTAGATCATCTTGCCAAAACAAAAGGGATATTTGGCAAAAAAAGTTACTTGAATTGAAAGAGATCAATAATATTAACATCATATCAAAAAGTTGATTTTTTAACCATTTTGACCATGTAACTCATTTTTGACCCACCTCATGAAATGCCACCATATATTGCTATATAATTGCCTTAGTTCAGTTGGAGTATAAAGTCAAAGATGAAAATGATACACAATTGCCTCTAGCAGATCAAAATGGGGACATTCAGTGGAAGAGGAAGTAGAAAAGGGTTGTCCTTCCAAACAACATTTACCATTTTATTTAGTCTTTCCTCAAAATGAAGGTCATTCTGATACCGTGTCACTTTTTTGGTGAACTTTGCAAGAATTTGAAAAAAAATTGTAAGTATAGATAAAATTTAGAATTTTACCTTGAAATTTCGAAATCAGCCTTATATTGGTCAAACATCAGACAAGAGATAAAGTTATGCAAGTTTTACACAACCCCATTTGATCCCCCCCTATCGACCAAATAAAAATCACCTGACCCCCCCTATGTTTCTCCTGTCCCTTCCCCTGTAGATAATGAACGGTCCCTTAAAGTTTGGGAAATTGAAGTTGACTTGACAGTTTAAACATTAGATTAATGTGACTTTTATGTTTCATCCATTTTTGTAAAGGGAAACTTTTGACAATTGTTTTAAATTCGTCTTATGTGCAATTTTTGCATTTTAGATAGGCCTATATGGGCTTTTACATGGTATTTGTACATATTAGTGTGAGATTTTCAAAAAAAGTAAAATGTGTTTAATTTGTTTAAATCTACTAAAATCATAAAACTAGGTTGATATTATGTATCTCTGTGTTGAAGCAAGATAATCAAATGTAATTTCAGTACTATATAGTAAATTTAAATTTTTTCCCCATTGGCTTCCTATGGGAGAAATAACGGTCAAACAGAAAATTGACATACATGGTCGACCATTACTATTTCATGTTTGCAGGATGAAATACATGATCCCTATGCCACAAATTAATGTTTCTGCAACTTAACCATTACACAATGATTTCAGAAAAGCCAAATCAAATTGGATATCATAAACCTAGGCTATATCTGCATGCATTCAAAGATATGAAAAAACATTGACATACAATGTTACGACCGTTATCAGTTTCTACTCAAATCTTTAATGAAAATTAAAAACATGAAATTAAAACTTTTTTTGGTGTTTTTTGAGAGTTTGACCTGTTGTTTATAATATTAAATGTCAATTGTTAGAGTTTGATAGGTAATAGGCATTCCAAAAGACCTATTCAATAGCTTCCATTCAAAATTGTACTTGTTTTTAAATCTCACGTTGAGAAATGCCAAATATGTAATATTTGACGACTAAATCAGCCATAACATAAAAATGACTTGTCCTATGAAGATGAAACTTTCAGAACTATCTCTCCTTTGCCATATTTCTCACTCAGAGAAATTTGGAATGTATGAGTAAAACACAGACTCCATAGGAACAATTTCATTTTTTTAACCAAAATATGTACAAATACCGTGTAAAGGCCCATATGTGTCCCGCCGCGGCAAAAGGATGCAGTTGTCATCTCCTACATGTAGCTCTTTGTAGCATATCATATGTATACAAGTTGTATACATCAGATATGCTACAATAAGCAACATGTACGAGCCGACAACTGCATCCTTTTGCCGCGGCGGGACACATATAGGCAAATAATATAAAACAATTGAAAAACAAATGACATACGGCCTTTGCATATTTTCTGACTGCACGTTAAATCAAAAACTTTGCAAGCATTTTTTTCTGAGACACACAGTATAATTAATTCCTATTTGGTTTGCCTTCCTTGCCCTCTCTAATTGAGTGTGATCCTCAATGTAAACAACTGATATTAGGGCTTAACACACAGTGTTATCTTATAGCTCCATGGTGTTATTGGAACTTGAACTGCCATAGTGGTGTTTTTATGTTCTGTTTTTACAATTTAGAATATGGAAATTGACTATTTAACCTTATCAATTTAATGCAAAAACCCATATACAAAACTCTTTGTCTAAAGCTAGGATTCACTCATATTTCAAAATATGATTTCTGATTTCATCAACAGTGTAATACATACCTTATTTATTAATAATTACAAACAAACTTCTAGAAAAACCCAATTGAAAGCAAATTTCACGTAAAATCTGTATACAGCAAGTTCTTCTGGGTTAAAACCTATGGTATTATACAGGCAGCCGTAGCTTGCCTGTCTAAAAAAGGAACATCTTGATTGGCTATTTTTTTTTTCGATATGTCACAAACGTCATGAAACGTTGCATGTTTCTTTACTTGAACTTGAGCATATATATAATCTTGGTTATACTAAAAGGATACCTTGACCTTCCAACATTAGATAACAGATTTGAATTCTGCTTTCTAGATTTAACACAGTAGCTGAAACAAGTTGGCAAGAAGTGCAAATAAGTGCTTTTCATATGATTTTGCTCAAAATTGTTGAAATTTATGTATTATTGGTTGTATTTTCTAATATATGTTTAGTAAGAATATTTTGGTTAAGATAGGATCATTTTATCATTCCAAATATTGTACAACTATATAAACAAAAGATTCCACGTTCAAGTTCAAAAAAATTGCATGCAACGTTTTGGGATGTTTGTGACCATCCCATATGTCCACCCCAAACCAGCTGTAAATGCCGCCTTTTGGCATTTTCACTTTTTTAAATATTTGCAAAAACAATGCTTTATGGATTAAAATGAACTTCACATGATTTCCAGAATTTTTCAGGTTATGGTTCGTCAAAGGTTGTCAGGGAGTAAAACGTATAACTGAGATAAACGCGTTCAAAGATCAGTAAGCCCTATATTTTCTGTAGATTGTCTTAAAGATATGCAGATTTATTTCACATTTCCTATCGATTTCTTCAAGTGAAACTTTCCTGGTATTTTGTAGTAAGCACAAGGATTATGAATCTGTCAAAAAATCAATTTTGGCAAATTTCGACCTTGACATGTATTTTTTACCTGTAGCGCAAAATGAAGTTTCTGGCATTTACAGCTCATATGGGCTGGAGAGCCACATATATAGAATAACCCAGATGTTAAATATTATCTCAATATAGATTTGTTACTTATAGGTGATTTCCATTATTTATGTGTTACTTGTTTCAGCAAAAGAGGTAGAGAGTGTAGTGAACTTGATAAGCTTAATCCTACGGAAGTGCTCTCAAAAGAACCGTCTACCACTGAGCACCATCAAGAGTTCCTTCCAGTTTGAGTTGCCTGATGGAGCTGTGGCAAAGGAGTACCAGGCTTCTAATGGAGGTAAGAGAACATTTGACCAGGGAAATAGAGAATGGGAGGTGAAACTGATGGGCAAAAAATGTGTCTACTGTAAGGGTTGATTTGCTGCAATAATCAGCTGATTATTACAACAAATCACATCTTTATTTATTTCAGCAATTCTGCTCTATTTGTAAATGATGTACCATGCTATGTCAAAAAACCCTTCATTATGCACAAACTAGGGTTATCCCCATTGTTATCTGCGTGTTAATCTGAAGTTGTTTGCGACATTCCACGAGTTGTTTTACAGTCGTTGCACTGTCACCAATGCTAATGAAGCATTTGTTTTGTACGGGTTGAATGGCGAGTATAGTTCTTTCAGTACGTGACCTCTGCGTGACCAATTCGTGGTGGGTAGGGTACAAATTTTATCCATTGGCTACTATATGAGTTTCACAGCCGTGATTCGACATTGTGAGGCCAAGTAAAATAAATTATTTGTTTCCTGTAACAAGTTTTGAAAATTTTGCGAGGGAAGGAAGGGAACAATTACATTTTACCATAGAATTTTATGGTTTCAAAATTTGGGTCAAAAAGAGGGGAATATATTTTATTTTATCAAAAAATTGTATTTCTTGCAAACCACATGTGATATAAATTTTCAACACAATTTTATGTTGAAACAACTTGTTAAAAGCTACAAAAGTAACTACCTGTTCTGAAAACAGTAATATAAGTTGCTCTTAAAAGGTTCTGGACTCACATTTTCAGACATCTGATTACATGGGAGACGCCATCCCTTCTCAAAATAATCGCCGTTAAGGAGGCCGTCTCTTGACATGTATCTAATGGAGGAGATTGGGGCAGTGAAATAATATTTCAATTTTTTTTAAGAAAAGTAATAATTTTTTTATTTTTGGGAAGGAAGGAACCAGAAACAATACTTGCCAACTGTCCCGATTTTCCCGGGATTGTCCCGTTTTCTGTCTCCCAAAAACACTAAAAACGGGATTGTCCCGATTTTCCTCAGAAGAAAAAAAAAAATAAAGATGAATAATTGGTAACTTCTCTGTGATTTTTAAAGAAATTCTTGTTGCATTTTTAGTCAGAAATCAATGAGAATAATGTAGAGATTAATCTGAAGTGTGGAAGATGTATTTATCAGACCTATTATGACTAAATTTTGCAAGAGAAAACATTCATTTTCGTTAATATCGGACATTTCTGGTTGTAAAACTGGCGACAGGGCCGACGATTGTCACTGATACAGACAGCGTTAATTTCACTATTGAAGTGATAGTGCTGCTTCTGTAAAAGAGATTTTTGTAATGAAATGTCAGAACATGATTGTAAGGGTTTTCCCAAGCGTAAAACGAGCGAGAGAGAGAGAGAGAGAGAGAGAGAGAGAGTATTAATGAAAATATTATTTGATTTACTTTGAAGACAATATACATTTAGCAATATTAAATATTGATTTATTGTTTCATAGATGTGGATGTGGGTGGGGTGGGGTGGGTGTGGTAGCTCTCTTGAAGTTTAAAATCTCGAAAAATTTCAAATTATTAAAATTACATGACGCATCATATATAATTAATTCAAAGTTTCGGTAGTACGATAGATCCGGTTGAGCGATTTTGAAATGTCCTTTTGTATGTAAAGTATAGCAAAGTCTGAACTTTAACGGACTGTAACTCATCAACGAAGCACATTTTTCTATGTTGATATTTTATGTTTTCAAAGTATAGATTTTGTATTAACATGTTTGTGTATGATTTATATATTGATTTTAACCATTTATTGTTTCCCTCGGTAAGTTTACTGTCCCTTTTGTTGCCAAATTTAACTCCTGTAATGGACTCCAAGTGGGTTCCGGTTACAGCGTTAGGTCGCTGCGCTTTATACATGTAAATTTTGTTTGCAGTCCTGCTGGCATCTAAGTTAAAAGTAATAATTCAGTAGGCAGATTCACAAAAATTTCAAGTTATTTTGATCAAATGAAATTTTACATAATCTGAAAGGGTGTTAAAAATGCTGCAAAATGAGGGGTCAACCACCTTTGTAGGACTGAACTGAAGTTATTGTCAGATTTAGGTCCCACCCATTAGGTCGCGCCGCTTGCTGCGCTCTATACATGTAAAAAAAAATTTGCAGTCCTGCTGGCATCTCTGTAGAATGAAAGCCAAGATTTTGTTACAGACCACATGTTTATGAAATGGTCATTGAAGATTGGGTTAGGAGTTAAATATATAAATAGATAACAACAAATTTCAAGGAACATGTTATAATTAGTTGATAAACATGATATGCTTGAAATCAACTTGAACTACCCTGCCATGTTTTGCTGCAGTGACCATGGTGCAAAAAGTTCAAACAAATATAACTAAAATGAGACAGATATGCGAACGAGCTTTGCAGTAATGTGGTTACAGACTAGCATGCCACTTCACTGTGTACAACTACTTACACGACCACACCTTTGCAATTCAGCGTTTTCACAATCACAATGTAGTACAGCCTATTCGCTTAATATTTGCCATGGGTTGTTGTGAGAAACTTGAATTCATCTGTTTATCTGTTATGACATGTAGTAGCAAAACAACTGGATAATCGATTATGGGTGTTCCGAAATGTTCCAAGCATGACAAGACAATAGAGTTTTGAATTTATCGTAACCACATCAGACAAGCTGAAATGAAACCATTTTTAGTCCGTATGGGATGGTTTGTTTGTTTATATCTTCTTTATACTGGGTCCATGTTCAGAGGGAAATTTGAGTATCCCTCTGTTTTTCCACATGGCCTAGTTATGTATGGTGCTACTTCAACATGACGACTGTGAATACGACAGGGTTGTTGCTCGCTGCTTCTGTCCACAAAAAGGACAAAATATTGAAAGAAAATAATCTGTGGGTATATTTAACAGGTCTCATTCATACACAGCAGTTTTCCACCTGACAGTGCTCCTGCCTTGCTACTTCGCACTCTCAAGTACTCACCCATCAGGTACCTGGTTGGTGCCATCTTACTGTGTTTTATGCACAGCTCCCCACATGCATAAGCCCTGTACTTTTCTATCTGGCACTTATACTTTGATCATCACTAAGCAGGTGGGAATTGTGAGGCTATTTTTCATCCCTTATACTTTGATCAACACCAAATAGGTGGGCCTCTTCACATGGTGAATTCATACAGCTAACCCCGTGCGTAGCTCAACGAAACTGCAAGAGACGCAGCGCGCGTTGTACGTGTGACTCGCGCTTAAGTATCTACGGCAAGCATGTAAGTGGGATTATGTTTACTTGCGGATGAAGAAAAACCTCATAATTCCCGCCTATTTAGTGTATAGCAAAGTTAGTCCCACTGTGTTGTCTGCAGGTGTGCTGTGTTCACATGCTGCTATCAATTCCCGATGTGAATAGGCCTGCTTTTAAGAATTGATGAGATATAGAAAGTGCAATTCATGATTTTTATGTGACATAAACCTTGCCTGTTTACTAGCTAAATTTAAAGGAGAGTAAAACATAAATATATACTGAAAATTTCACTTGATTCCGGCCATTCGTTTCGAAGTTACATGCTTTTTAACATTTAGAAAATCCCCATAGGCTACTGTGTAGTAATTATTGTCGGGGCCCCGACAATAATTAGAAAAATGACACATTTTCTCACTTAAAAAAAAAAATGCAAGCACATATGAAAGAATGCTTTGGGGATCGTAACATATAACAGTAGTGGATTCTTATAAGCTGAAAAACTCATTTTGATAAAGGTGACCTTCAGGGTGAAAAGTGGATCATGAATTACCCCTTTAAGTGTAGGTGTCCCACGTAGGGACATGCGTGTGACCTAGCTGTATTAGTCCCCTGTCAATGAGAGTCATGGGTTTGAATCCGATGGGCGATGTATGTAGTGTCCTTGAGCAAGATACTTACCCTCATGTGTTCTACTCCACCCAGGTATCAAATGGGTACCGGCATTCTTCAGTGATGGGAAGGTAACAAGACTCGTGGGGAAGGGTTGTGGAGATGTACCAAAAAGTGCAAATACATGTCATCCCCTTTCCTTGATCTTTACCTTTTTACTGTACTTGACTGCAGAGGTACACTGGGATAGGCTTTTCTGAAGTGCACGGAATGGGGTATGTGCACTTCAGAATACTTCTGAAGATGTAGTCCCTCAGAATTCCCGGCCTTTATAAGACCTTTGTCTGAGGAAATAGGATGTGTGCACAGTACTCTGCTAATGTAGTTGTTTTCCATTTTTTGTAGTTGATGATGTGATCGATGAGAGTGATGATCAAGATGATGACATCAGTAGTAGTGACGAACACAAAGAAGAAGATGTGGTAAGAGAATTGTTACCTATTGGGGTGGTTAAGTGCTTGAGCAAAATCAGAGAAAATGGCTGCATTACTTGCAATATTTTTGAGCTATTATGTGAAATCTGAAAAGCAGAAATAAAATCTAAAGCAGTATGTAAGAAGGCCAAGGTATGCTTATCCTGTTAGAATGGTAGCCTAGAATGGTAACCAAAAGTATCAACATGCTCAAGTTCAAGTAAAGAGGCACATGTAACGCTGTGTGACATATCGAAAAGAACAGCCCTTTAGGTTATTATAATACCTCACATATGAAATTTTCAATCATCACTTTTGACTGAAGTGTAACACAAATTTGGTGACTGTATGAATTTTATATACATTGCTGACCATTATTTACTTTGTGATAAGTTTGAATTCTGTCGGACGCAGTTGTTGAATTTGGCGTACTCAGTCCTTGTTACTGGAGTGAAACTTACTGTGCGATGTCTATGGAGTGAACCAATATTTCCAAAATATTTTATGTTTCCGCTCTGATTCATTAATATTTATTTACAACAAAGATGGAAGATACATTTTTGAACAATATATCAAAGAAAGGGGTTGATACAAAAATTAATTTAGCTAAAAATGTAAATTTTGTAGACTTTTCCATTGACCTCCAATGCAATGTTTCACGCCAGGGAGTAACATGGAACAGCCTCAATTGACCAATCAGAGGACAGCATTCTAGTCTGTGACATCAGTGCATCCAACAGAATAGCAAAAACTCTGAAAATTCATCCAATGTTAGACATCTAAGACTTTATATCCAGAGACATGTGCTCGCGATATTCACTCTGACTTATTTACTCAACTCAAAAGTGAATGACACTAACAATGCTTGGATATTGGTTAAATCTATGTAAACATCGATGTAATTAATGCTTACATTGATTTAATCAATATTCAAGCATTGTAAGCAATATTTTCAATCCATTTGAGAGAAAATGTCAGAGCAAATATCGTGAGCGATGTCTCTCGGGTGAGTGAATGTCTTTGGACGCTAGGCTTAAATGTCTATTTTGATGACATTCTGGAGTGGGTTTAGTTTAGCATTTTGTGAGATTGATACTACTACAAAAGGCAAAGTCTATATCAGGGGGGTAGGACGTGACGTTAGCAGATTTTGAAACTCCCATTCAAAAAACTTGAATTTTAACTAAAGCTCAAAAATTTCATTTTATGCCCTTATTTAGTGTATAAACACATGCAGATTTCAAAACCGTTGGGGACGGGACTTCCACCCCAAAAAAACTAAAAAGATATTCTGATTATTTTAATGAACTACTTTTCTTTTTATTTACGCATTGAAATATACGGGCAATACCACGGATGAATACGCATCAAATCTGAGTAAATAGTCCGGTAAACAGGCAATTTATTACGCGGCCACCATCGTCTGGTCTATATCAATAAATAGTTTTTGGGCAAGCTTAGTATTTGATTGCCAAACTCACACCCTTGTACTCAGCAAGCCTGTGTACTGGCTCACTTACCCACATGTGTCCCGCATGCCATGCAGGTTTGGCTAAATACCCATTCAACCTTTATACATGCTTGTTCTTCTGATTTGGTTTGCATACACTGTATTATCAAGTAAAGATTTACGCAGCTGCCTAGTTTTCGTGCCTGTTTCCAAACAAATATGAGGGAACAATAATTCTGCTCCATGGGCAAAACAAAATGACAGCGAGTAAAGGTTCCTGTGTATAAATTCCTTGATCTGCACAAAACTTTGATCATCAGAATTAAAAATCGTCAATTAGAATTGGGGTTTTGAGTATTGAGATGATTTAGTGACTACATCATTAATTCCATTGCCTCTTTCATTGCATCGTCATTTTCATTTTGTGTAGTGCATGATATGTATATTTTTTTATTTTTTTTATCCTCCTGGTTTGAAATAGGCAGGGGGATTATGTCACTGTAGTGGATGACAGCGTGTGCATTGTCTGTTGATGTAGTTGAGGTTGTTGATGCGAACATGGTTAATATTTGTCAGGAGCTACTGCATACTTTAATGAATTGTAACCAAACTTGGGCCATAGGTCCAACCCTGGGGGCACTCAAGTATAATGCTGCAGGCATAGCGTGACCACAGTTTTTCAAAACACCCCCTAAAGGGTGATTTTTTTCTGAAGCCAAAAAATACCCCGTTTCCCCTATTCACATCCTGAATGGGGATTTTACAGGTAACGGTACTAGGGTTTGAAAAAGTACCCTGTTTCTTGAAAATGGCTGCTATTGATACTCTAAACTGTGTCACCAGATTCACCCTTCTGTCCTCAAAAACAACCCTAATTCACCTTTTTCTTGGTCACGCTATGCCTGGAGCATTATACTTGAGTGATTCCCCTGGGGGTGCAACAAGGCAATAACCCTCATTTGTGGATGAGGCCAATGGTCTTATGTTATGAGAATTAGAAATTTGCCTAAATTGAAAAGTTGTGGTCCGATATGAACCAAATTCATTTGATGGATAAAATATGGCAACCTTAAGTTGTTGATGATGTCAAAGGTCACATATTAAGGTCAAAGGTCATGAAGTCATGTTGTAAGATTGGCTGAAAATGTCAAATTATCAATTGAATAGTTGAAGACTGATTGGAACCAAATTGGGATATATTGGGGTCAATTGTTGATGAGGTCAAAGCCCATGTACCAAGACCAAAGGTCATATAAGTTGAATTGAGTTTAAACAGTTCTCAGACGAAAACAAATGATGACTTACTTGATATTTCATCCTACATCCGAAGGATTTCATCAGAAAGTGAAGATAAGTTCAAGTTGAAAGATAGGCTGAAATTTTCAAATTAGATGCAATTGAAAAGTTGAAGTCTGACTATGGATATAATATGGTAACTTTCATTTCATTTCAAGGGCCATCTACTATGATCAAAGGTCATAAGTTCATAGGCTGAAAATCTCAAAACAGGGGGATCTTATGCTTCTCAGAACCTGTATTTTTTAAACATTTATTAACAGTGTTCAGTGTTGTTACATATTGTCTGTCTTTACTATGATGTTATTTGTGTGGGGGTGGGGGTGTATGTGAATGTGTGGTGGAGGAATGTATGTACTAATATCTGGTGTTTATAATATTCAAGACATTGATAGATAAAGTAGTTGATATTAGTGTTGTCCCAGTAAATGTCGATGATGCCCTCATGTGCCTGTCTTGAATACAGTCAGTCACATAATATTTAGATCTGGTGATTATTTTATTCTTGAGAGTGTATCAGTTTGGGGCAATCATCCTTCATGTAAGGCATCATGAAATCAGTCTAGCATGAAATGTATTGATGATTTAACTTTTAAGTCTTTTGAAGCAGTCAAGATCATAAATATCTTAAAGGAAGGTAAGACCTTTTTTTTGGGGGGGGGGGAGGGGGATACTCATGCTATACAGAGATGCGCCACTCCAATGGGTCATTTTGTTCACAGAAAATTTCTACACATTGGTCCAATTTAACAAAAAATCCTTAGATATGATGAACAAGCCCACAATGGCACAGGTATACAATAACAGTATCACAAAAATGTGTACCAACTGAAGTGCCTAGGGCATAAGGGGCCAAATAAGAAAAATTATATTGATTTACATGTTTTTAATCTGCTTATCCGCCGAGTCCATGTGCTTTCCTGGAGCAATATGTCAGCTCTCATCTGCTCCTCTAAACCAAGGTGTAAATGAGTCCTAATGAAAACTTCATGTCATCTGCTCAAACAACGCATGAAAAAAAAGTTCAACATGGTAGAAATGCACACCTTTCTTTAATTATGTTGTCAGAATTTTTAAATGAAATTAATGATGAAGTTGGGTGCCCGGATTTTAAAAAAGACAAATACGGTCATTTTCATGCTTCAAATGTCATCCAACGAGCAGTAGAATTGACACAACTTTGAGTTACATTATTTTTTGAACCACTTTTTCAATGGCGAATTGGGGTCGATTCTTCAATATCACTGACTGTTGGTCGCCCTCTTTTGCTTTGTAACAGCATTTCTCCAGAACGAAAGGTCGTATTACCTTGGGCAGTCCAGATTTAAGCAAGCCTTTCTTTCACCTAACTAATGATATAAGGATCAACCTCATTCATTCTTTAGTTCTGACGAACTTTTGCAATCTTATACCAGCTATCCAACCACAGATTTATATTAATATACAATATTTACAGGTGTATGGATAACGTAGTACAGTGATTGCATGCTTCATTCATGCTCACACTGAGTGAGCATGCTTCATTCATGCTCACCCAGTGTGCAAGGCCATGCCACTGAATTTATTTAATGCTTGAAACATGGGA
>JXSR01S014998.1:15190-26622 GCA_000969725.1 Ophiothrix spiculata | reverse complement strand
CTGATGTATACAAATACCATACATTAGATATGCTACAAGGAGCAACATGTACGAGCCGACAACTGGACCCTTTTGCCACGGCGGTACACATATGGTTGATAAAATTGACACTTTTTTGTATTTTTGGTCAGGAAAAGTGGATAAAAGCTAACTACGTGAAGTTCTGCTGGGCCCTGGTGGCTGGCTTAGTTGTAGGCTGTTAAGGAAGGGGATCTTTGAGTAATGAAGGCACATATCTCCATATATGTTTCTGAAAAAAATCATATAAAATCAGCCTATTTAATTTTAATTGTTATTCCTGCAGAAAAAATCCTTCTAGTCATGTGATGCTTAGAAACATCTATGGTGTTATTTTTTCATAAAGTTGTAAGGATTCTAGACTTTTTCGATATTAAAAAAGGCAAAAAATAGGAAAATTCAACATTAGTCAACAAGGCATTACAGGTACCCTATTCACTCGTCTAATTTAAACTATTTTCCATCTGACAATCTCCTTAAATTAACAAAATCCCCATTTCCAAAAGTTTGACAAATAGTCATACTCTATGACCGACACTTCATTTAAGTTATTTTGACAATTTTTGGCACGCTAGTATGAAAGCGCTCAACTGTAACGTGATCTAAATTCAGAAAATGAGTAGTTGAATTGGACGAGTGGATACGGTATATTAATATTAACTTTGTCTCTGATCTTTTTGTTGTTGTTGTTGTTGTTGTTGTTGAAATATCGGTCCGCTATAGATATGCTATACCTTGACACCCTCCACGCACCTAGCCTCGATTCGAGGCTGACTTGGCTGGAGACAGTAAAATATTTTATGTTTGTTTGTTTTTTCTTTCTATTTTCTTATGTTATGAGCATGACCTACCTCTCTTGTGAGAATTTATCTATTTTCAATATGCCCCATTTTTTGTCTGTCTTATTAATCTAAAAAATAACTCCTGCAAGCTACATTTTGAAATAACCCTAAGACAGCTCATCTACCTGTTTGCTGTACAGCAAATACACCAAAACATTATGTCCAACCACCTATAGATAAAAGCACAGATTCTGAAACTCCTGTGATATAAGCCACTGCCTATTTATCTTTCAAGCCATAATTGTATAAAATACCACATCTCTGGCCCAGAGCTGAAAATAGTGTTGGAAAACTGTTTTAATTGCCCTTACTCCCTGGCTCTTCTAAATTTTATCATATCCTCCCTATGAATGTTGATAATTCTTTCTATAAAGCAATGGGTAGCTAGAAAAAAATTGGAGTATAAACAAGGAATTAGAATTTAGAATTATCATCATAGAAAAGGAATGTTTACTTATCAGGGTAGTTTTTAAATCTAAATGTTGTTTTATATATACAGCTTGCAAGGGAGGTTGGTTATATTATTATATTTATACTCTCTCCAGACAAAGTAGAAAAACCAAAAGAAAATTTAAGGTCATATTTTTACCATCCCCAGACCTGTCAGCCTTGAATCAAGGCTACCACGCACCACTGCCAGTTTAGGGGTGTACCATTAGAAATGGAAATTACTGTTTTTCTGCCTATTCCATGTTCAGGGGGATTTTGTTTTTCCTTCTGCCTGTGGAGGAGGAATTTCTTTTTTCAAAAAACTTTCTGCCCCCCTGGAAATCTAAAGGTGCACCCCTTAAGGACAGAAATAGACCAAAGGAACACAGTCTGTGGTAAAGAGAAACATGCTGATGTAAACTCCTCGAATAGATGGTTGAAATTGACCATGTATAGAATGGCTCTCTCTATATACCTTTAAAGTTGTTTGAACGAGCCATTGAGCCATTCCAAGAGGATTGAATGTCTTTAGATGGACAAACTGATGGTTAAAAAGAAAAGGTCATCATTACACATTGCACATTACCATGGTAACCAATAAGAATTCTTGCTATATGCCACAGACATACGATATAGTGCTTTAAAAAGTTTAAAATTAGCCATTTCCTTGGATATACTCTGAAATGCCGAGTTATTGGCTCATAATTTGAGAATGTTACATAGCCGGATGATATTTCATGCAATTTTTTTGAATATTTTAAGAATTCGCATCCGTAGTACAGCTATACCTGAGGAATCCAGTTACACTGAGAACTAAATATACTCTTTAAAATCTGTGGATTTCAGCCTCTTGAAAATCTGAACCTGTAGAAAATTTGATATGTCACAGAAATTGCATTAAATCTATATATGGAGCATGTATGATGTATCAGAGAAGCTTTAAATTTGAATAAATTTGAAGCAAGTATCATTTTGAAACTGAAGATTTGTTTTATTTGAATATACAACATAATTGTGAATGGACAAAACACTAATTAAAGATGAGATGGTTTAGAATAGACTGCAGTATTCATTCATTTAAGCAATTGTTGTTCAATCAAATTTTCTGCATATCTATGTAACAAAAACTAGTTTATGATATAATATGTGTACCGCCGCGGCAAAAGGGTCCAGTTGTCGACTCCTACATGTTGCTCATTGTAGCATATCTGATGTATACAAATACCATACATTAGATATGCTACAAGGAGCAACATGTACGAGCCGACAACTGGACCCTTTTGCCGCGGCGGTACACATATATGATAAAAAAGAAGCTTTCCATTCAATACCAATTTCATTAAATACATTAAACTTTGATAATTGTTTATTCTAAGATCCATTTGGCCAAAATAGTATGAATAGGTCCTAAGATCAGATTCAAAATTTTTATTACTAAGTCTGTCATGTAAGGTCATTATAGTCCATCAATAGGTAAAGCTTTAAAAATGTGAAATATTCAGGGAATGAATACAAATTATTATGACAGCCAGCTATGATCAGATATAAATTTTGAGATGTCTTTTTGTGTATTCATCTTATCTAAATGTACTCTTATTTTTCTGTTTATTTTTCATATTTTGATGGTGGGCATCTACTGATTTCACATTGTGGAATATCAAAATTTAGGTAAGTAAATATGATACCAATACTGTAAAAGATCCTTTCGTGTTGAACCTGTAAAGGAAGGCATTAAGGGGCGCATCATTAGATTTCCAGGTGGGGAGCAGGAAAAAATTCCCCCTCTACAGGCAGAAGAAAAAAATCCCCCCTGAACACGGAATAGGGGAAAAAACAGTAATTTCCGGGGAAAAATTCGCTCCCGAATTGCTTGTTTCCTCTCTTACAGACACCATTTGAATACATTCAACCGTTACTGATATAAGTCACAGCTAGATATGTCAAACTTGGAATTTAATGATCCTTCAGCTCATTTTGATGACCTCTGCTTGCTTCTTGGTGGAAAATACCAGACATAACAAATAAATAAATATTCCAAGAGTGTCCACGCCCACACATCCACATTTATTCATTTAGACACCCTGAATATCACAGATGAAGGACACTTCGAATGATTTCAAAAAAGTGTAATTAACTGTCAAGCTTTTAAAGGTGCATTTCATGATTTTGATGTAACAAAAACCTCACTATTTTCTAGCTAAATAAAAAGAAGAGTACAACATAAATGTATTCTGAAAATGTCACTTGATTCCAACAATTTGTTTTCTAGTTACAAGCTTTTCAGCATTTTAAAAATCTCCATAGGTTTCTGTGTTGTAATTACTGTTTGGGACGTACCCCAACGGTAATTAGAAAATTACATATTTTCTCACTTTTCTCAAAAATTCAAGCAAATTTGAAAGAGTTTGTAACATATACCAGTCAAGGATTTTTACTAGTTAAAAAAAAAAAATCGATTTTGATAGAGGTGACCTTGAAGATGAAAAGTGGATCATGAATTGCCCCTTAAACATTTTACAGATAATGACATTGGGCATAAGTGAATATAGGATATGCTGTATTAATTACAACCTTAGCATGTATCTTCACCTGTAGTAAAATGAAATTGGCTGCATTTACAGCTCGTAGGGACGAACAAAGACATATGCACATTTATTGGTTTCCATGTTCCCATGATATTTAGTTGTCAGATATGTGTCTTTTCATCATTTTTTATTGCTCAAAAAATTCCCAAAAGTGACAAAAATTGAACGATTCTATTTTTTAAAAATGAGTAAATGAAACGATGGTCAGTGACTAATAGTACAAAGTGGCAGTGCAGATCATACGATATTGTTGACCTAATAGAAATAGGAGGAACAAACGATGGATTTTGTGGTTAAATGTTTTTGTTCTCCACTTATAAAATGAATTCTAAACAATGTGATATTTTCAGAGGATGACTCTAATACTTATGTTACATACATGCTTACAATGATTGATGAATTATGGTTATTGTATCAATTAATGGTTAAAGAAAAATTTGATAATTTCTGCCACTATTTGGTCCTTCTAGCAGATATATATGTCTAATAAAGACCAAAGAGAAAAATTAGAATTTTAGTTAATAGAATCCTATGCAACATTTTGACAAAGGACAAGTCGAATCAACATTTAAATAGTCTTAATCAATTTAAGGGACATAATCAATTTAGACCTGAGCAACTCACCCGAGCCGAGCAAGGACGAGCCGATCTTCTTTACCCAAGCCAAGTCAATACCTAGGTCGAGCAATCATTATAGATTAGATAGTTTGGTACGTATTGATATTATTCACCATTATATTACTAAATTTGTTGTCACAGATGAGCGAAATGCAAAGATAAGACGATCAATTACTTGGCTTCATGGCTCGGGCGGCCCGAGCGATCGCTCGTCTCTATATTGATTATGCCCCTAAGTTGAGTAGCTAGTGTAAACCAGAAATTTTTCATGAAGATGACTTCAGGATCCCCCCCCCCCAAAAAAAAAGGGAGTCCAAGTCAAAACATTGCTTAATTTTGGCCATTGTAAACTGGTATTAAATGCTCGCCGAGGTAGAATTCAAACTCAAGTTACTAGATAATCGATTGTGCATTTTTGCCAGTGTAAGTGAGGCACTAAACTAACAAAAACAAAAGCATGTAGAAAGATTTTGTTAATTCATTTATCATTATTGATTCTGATAGTTGCTGTGGTTTTTAAGTACCAGTATGTAGATTGATATTGAAATACCAAATATCAAATGTAAATATTGTTCCTTTTGTGAACTGACTGTATAATATCATATCAAAACAAATCAGAATGATCTTCATCATATCATATCTAACCGCAAAGTAGGTTATCATATAGTTTCAATATTTTGTGGCTTTATTATCAAACAAAGTTATGGTGATTACTTGTGGGATGATTAGGCTACCAATTGAGGAGAATATTTCAGATATGGCTGTGATTAATTGAATTTGAATTTACATATTTTTATAAAGATGGGTCTGTTGAGTTTTTTTAATGACAGTCACAACATTATACTGTTTTCACTCCGAAAAGGGGACTTTGCGACAGGATACTTTTCGAGAAACTGATGAAAATAGGCAGCAAGAAATAAAGAATATATTAAGAATTTCCAGCAGATTTTCCGTTGTAAAATTTGATTGCCTTGATCAATTTCAACAAGTAAGGTGTCATTTTAAAGCTTAGAAAATGCTGTAACAGATGAAATGATAAAATCAAAATTGATAATCATCTTCAAAATCCCTCTTTTCAGGGAGGTGTTGAGGTCCTGAGTCAAACCCTAGCGATGCCAAAATGTACCTTGAAATTTCCTTCAACAGGAACTAACTGTTAATTGTCTTGTACCATGAATATAAAAGAAGCTTATTACGAGTCTGTAATTTTGAGAATGGGATAGGTGAAGATGATCAATCTGCACTCTTTAAATTTTTAGTTATATTACCATGGTAACCAGGATACCATCATCTAGGACATTTTGGGATGTAATTGGAAACTAAAATAACATCTAAAAATAAATTATTTCGTTCTCATGCATCTAACCAACCCCCAACCTTTTATTGGTTGTTTTTGAGTTACATTTACATGTGTTTGTAGCCAATTGGAGGTCTCGCCGTGAAATTTGTGAAAAAAACTATTCTAGATACTCTTATTTTGACTAAACTACCCCCTTAATTTCATACTTGGCTTATAGACATGCTACACTCCATATAAATATTTGTCGCATGCTATACTTTGATCAATACCATATAGGCGGGCCTCTTCACATCGTGAATTGATACAAATAAGCGCGTGCTTAGCTGATCACAGCACAACTGCTAGAGATGCAGCACACGTTGCACGTGTGACTCGCGCATCAGTATCTTCGTCGCGCGTGTAAGTGGGATTATGTTTACTTGCAGATGAAGAAAAGCCTCAAAATTCCTGCCTATTTCGTGTTGATCAAAGTATACTTTGATACAATATTACAATAGAATCCAGGCGGCGGCGGACACGATTTATAGAAGATCCTAGATTTAGGGATGAGGGATTTCCAAAACGCAAATTTAGGGAACGATCTACGTGTATTTCTATTGGGTCACATGACTCACGTATTGAAGAAAATAATTACAAAGATCATATTTTTACCTCTCCTCAAAAAACTACAAAAGTGTTCTTATCGTAATTAGCATAATTATGTTATCCTAAATCCGCTGGGGTTCACGCGTGAACCCCACTTTTTATATATGTTATCATATTTTTTACCAATTAGCAATATAATTTTAGCGGCAATCCCACACGATCCCGGAAATTGTTTTTTCCCACAATGTTTCTTATAGAGGCGGTATAGGACATGAGTCACATCGACGCAGCCGGGGATCGTATACGATAAGAACGGCAACCATGCAATAGTTGCCACGACCACCCTCCTCTGATAGAATCCGAATCGAGCTTTAAAGTAAATCTTTTATGCACAATTTATGTTAAAATCCCAGCCCTCCAAATTATCATTTACAAACAGGTTTATTTTGATGGATTTATAACTTTCAATGCCATCCAATAAATTGTTGAATTTCCATTGAATTTGTTAATGATGATTTTGATATAAACCTTGCAGCATAATGGTACAATGATTTTGAGTACATTAACTCGATATTATACATATTTTATAATTTTGTAGCATGTGCCATCTGATACTATTTTAAATTTACTGAATTTTATGTGAATATAAATTCAAAGCATATGTGGCATATACAACAAGGGGGAGGGGATAAAGATATTGCAACATTTTACAAATTATAACATTAATGTAATTACTGTAATTGTCTACTGATTGCAGTTTGCAATATAATTGTCCTTGAAATTTAATACATTATAAGTAAATGAAAATAAGAAAATGCAACAATTTTATAAAGCAATTTTGTCAGTATTACATCACAATGTTGACATGAACAAAGATATCAAATTATGATTGCAAATTTTGATGCAACCTGATATTTTCTGAAGCACTCATGCTTTAAGACGAACATCATGATGAATACTAAATAGAGAATACGAAATAACCCGTCAGCAAAAACCTTAGAGAGAAAGAAATCATTTGTTATTGTCATCCTCTGTTGTGCGTTATCATTTGGATGTTTAGAGCGGCAAAACGTGACGGTGAAGTCATAATAGCTGTGTTGTAATAGAAACGAAGTGAGGTGTCGTAAAGGGAAACGATTTGGCGCATTGTGCTCTTAGGTATATGTTGTGATGAGTCGGGATGTTGTTTAGATGCCTCATTTAGAATTGAAATTCCTAACATGCTGTGGTTTCTTCCTGACAGGGTGAAAAATACACCGTTTGTTGGCCAATAAATGCATGGGGTATCGACCGTCAGAGCATGGGTGATGATCGGTGTGCAACTCTGTGTTAGATGGTCAGAGTGTGTGTGAAGATGAGGAAATCTATTACTCCAAATTTAATCCTGGCTCTGGCGGATAAATGATTGCGAATTCCAGAAGTGTTGTTGACTTGGAGAAGGATTAAGGTCTATTTTTTGCATATGGATTTAATAGAATTTGAAGTTGAATAGGGACAAGTGAATGAATAGGAATGTAAAAAATACATGTATAAAATGAATAAAGGAATGTACTTTGGAGAAAATGTAAGGAATGAAGGGGGAATATAAGGAATGAAGGATGTACAAATTGTTGCCACTATAAAACAGGGCATTTAATTTAATTTAATTTTTAAATTTCCAGACATCTTGTCATTGGCAAACATTGGATCAGAGTTTGGGGTGTCCCTAGTTTGATTCCCATAATCATATGCATGAGAATAGGGAGTATTGATACAGCAGTATTTGAGGATATAGTTTTTTTGCCATAAGTGGTTTAGGGTTATGAAACTTAATTCATACTTTTAAAGTGATATTTGTTGAGATAAAACACTAACCAGACAGTGAAAAATTTTTTAATGAAAACAGTGTGATGTTCAGAATTGGCTTCAGCTAAAAAGCACACATTAAAATTTCTGTCACAATGTCTCTAATAGATATTGCACAGAAAACTAGATACATTAATATCATTTCTAATAATCTAATTTTGTATGATGCACACACCCGCTGCATACTCTATCAAGTGATGTTCATTGCTTTGACATAATAAGAGGCATTTATGACATCACTTCCTGGTGACATTCTCTGACTTTTGATAAACACTGCCATGTTATATCTGAACCTTTAGCTTTTTTGATACGAATGACATAATTTCTATGGCCTGTATGCACAAAAGAGGTTTAAGAGTTAGACCAGGTTTAAAGTTAGACCTGGTTTAAGTGGAATTTTGCATCATGGCTAAATATACTTTACTCAACCAATATTATCATATTTTGTGTTTTTTGTAATATTTGTAACTGAATCCTTAATATTGAAAGCTGTTACAGTTCAAAAATGCTAGAAAATGTCTTTTTCAGACAGTAGTACTTTTGACTTAGATCCGGTCTAACTTTAAACCTGGTCTAAGTCTTAAACCTCTTTTGTGCATACGGACCTATAAGTTAAAAAAGTAGTTGCGGAAAATGAATTTTTATACAATAGGTTCTATACGAAACAAAACGATTTTCAGATTTATAAGCTGATGAGCAAATACAACCAGTTTTTTTTTTTAATAGTGCACTATTTATTGTTATTTTTGTATACAGAACACCATATATTTTGTCGTAGTCTCTTTTGAAATAGGAGTATGTTAGAGGGAGGTTCACAGCCATTGAAATATTATCATGAAGTTTTGTTGCCGAGACTGCATGTGTATCCTATATACCCCATCATATGATCCTTGCTTTCCAACATTAAGAATTGTGTATGAATGTTGGCATTTTTTTCTTGGTTGCCTTTTCTTTCTTCTGTGATCTGGTCATACATCAGAGCAAATGTATGATCTCTCTCACAGGGTTTATATCCTTCGTTAAATTTGCCAATATGTTGTATACAAATTACAATTGCAAGCTTTTATAGTAAGCCAATAGAATTATTACTCAATTTCTAAAGCCGCCCACTGGTCACATTTGAATACTATAGGGCCCTATACTCTGGATTGTTATTTATATCATCTGAAGAAGTTTGTCATGGAGTTAAGATTCTACTGGGGCAGAGAAGTATGTCTCAAGCCCTCTACAGAGTAAAATTTTCCTGATCTGAAACCGCTTACCATAAGCTTTCCCTTCGTTTCAGGACAAATGATACTACATGCCAAAATGTGTTCTATCCCTCATGGCATGCACCATCCTTCGTTACATCTGCTGGTCTGGTGTCTGCAGTCCTTCCTCATGGGGTATATTTCATGTTCTTTTAAAAGATACTTGATGACATGTTAGCCATAGAGACACATTGTATGATACAGAGTGTTACATTGTATCAAGTTAGCGAGAGATTTTGCTGTCACAGTTACCTTTGCAGAAATTTTGAAACCTCAAAAGTCAGAATTTTTTTTAATCACATCTGCATTTTGATGTAAATGACCAATATTGATGCCCATTTCTCTTCATTCTATAATACTAACCAATGAGAGTCTGTCTATACGCACCTCCAAACAAAATTTATCTGCCAAACATTTGGTTATAATGTTACCAAATATATGTGATCGAATTGAAAGTATAGACTGGTAACAATCATTTGACACAATGTAAATTGATTCAATTCAACACATTTGCAATTTGCGAAAATTTATTTTGTCTTAACTCGGTGTTGAAGTTATTTTATTTGG
The DNA here is from genome assembly GCA_000969725.1 of Ophiothrix spiculata. NCBI lineage: Eukaryota > Metazoa > Echinodermata > Ophiuroidea > Amphilepidida > Ophiotrichidae > Ophiothrix > Ophiothrix spiculata. Next base: position 16,583 of record JXSR01S014998.1, on the reverse strand, counting down.
AGTCAATTGTCATTTTGACATCACAATGAAATGTTTGGTAGCGAAAATTTTGTTTAGAGGCCGACTATAGACTGACCTATAATTCAATGCACTGTGGGAATTACATTGGCGTAGCCAGGGGGTGCGAAAGGGGCAGGCGCACCCAGGGGGTCTACAAAAAAATAGGATAAAACAAAAAACAATGGGAAAAAATGAAAAAAATAAGCGTAGTAGTCCTAATTACTGCTAATAATACATTTGGCGACCGATCCGATACAGGCAGGTGCCCCTAGCGGCCCCTGGACCCTTCACCGTTTTGGACTAGGATTTATTGCGCATCTGAATTACTTTATTTTATGACGTATTTAACCAAACATTTGTTATCTGGTTCCAAACAATGATCACACTGATACTTTCTTAGTCCATTTAGGTTTGATCTGTTTTCAAGACAAAAATATGTGTAAGAATAGTTTCCTTATAATAACGTAGTAGTAGTCCCAAGGAGTTCATACGTTGTTGTAAGCACAGTGTAAGTACTTACACTGTGTGCAACTTAAGAAGCATGCAACCAATCGCAGTCAGGCTTGTCGTTCATAATGTACTTACACTGTGCGATCAACGTCCCTGTGCGATCAACGTGCTTCCTTCATGTGTTTGCCTCGTCTTGTACCGACAGTGGCTCTGAAAAAAGCATACGAATAAAGAAAGCACGATATGTCACCGCTTTAGTGACATATTTTTGTCATTGTCTTGTTCATATATGACTTGCCTTTCTTTAAAGCTACGTATCTTATTATAACTGACAAAGTACATTACATGTTCAGTGAACTGAAGAGTTGTGTTCAGTTTCTGCATGGGTTGAATGACACAAAATACACCAGGCACAGAGTCACATACATTTGCGCATATAAAAAGATAAAGAACAGTTGTGACCGTCCATCTCAAATGAGCCGTAAATACATCAAACTTCATTTTGAGCTACAGGTGAAAATAAAGGGACGACCTAAATTTTCTGAAATTGATTTTTAAACAGATTCACATTCCTTGTGCTTATTCAAAACACCAGTAAAGTTTCATTTCAAGAAAATGATTGGAAGTATGAAATATATCCGTATATTTTGAGGACATTCAACAGAAAATATAGGGCTGACTAATCTTTAACTCGTTTATCTCAGTAATACATTTTACTCCCTGACAACCTTTGATGGACTGTAACCTGACTTCTGGAAATTGAGTAAAGTTCATTGAGGTGTCATTTTTATCCTTAAAACATGGTCTTTGCAAATATTTGAAAAAGTGAAAATGACAAGGGGCTGCATTTACGGCAGGTTTGGGATGGACGGTCATATTTAGTGGATGGGTGTAATGACTTTCAGTTAACTTTCGGTCCATGCAGCACATTTTGTTTGTAGGC